>JAQPZY010001462.1:2322500-2467500 GCA_029931535.1 Margaritifera margaritifera
TGTAACGTCATGTTAGAGAAATCCAACTTCAGATCTTTGCTTCACGTCTCTTTCGCCTGAATTCGAGAAAATGTTAATCTTTTTCTACAAAACTCAACCTAGTGAGTCTTTATAGAAAGTATGGTGAATTTTTTAAATACTACTGAAATTAATCCTTAATGTACCTACCCCTTTAGACAGTGAGACTTTATTGTAGACATTATTTACTAATTTCACAGTTATGCTAACCTATATAGACTCCTGTCTTGGAACCGTTCATCTCCTTTCTGGTGATGCCGCCATCTTCCAGTGCCATGTGGACACACTCTAAAGTGTACCGCTGCTGAAGGTCTATCCTCTCCGACTCGGCGTCACTGATGCCGAACAATCTGTTATCCCACTCGTCATGTCTTGGATTAAAAACAAAGCAAAACAAAAAAACGAACAAATAAATAGAGATATTTTGTATAAGTAGATCATATAATTCATGATGCAACTATGCCAATGAGAGAATTGGATAGAAACCCGAAAGCCCTTTTAATGGTGGTTTGTGATATTCCTAAAGATACATTATGGCAAAGGGATTTTTCTCACTAGAACAAATGTTTCATAATTTTCATTTTTTTTAATTTTTATAAGTTTCCCAAACTGTAATACAGGGCATGTACAGTAAAGCAGCATGTAACGACACTTCTCAATTATGTATTTTTTAACAGTCTCGTTAACATCTTTTAGCTCCTAAGCAATTTAATATTCTATACATGTTGTACACATTGTCTATTTCTGTTCAGTCACATCTCAAGATGTGAAGTCTTTATGATAACCAGCTTATAAGAAGTCTCACGATCTTTAGCATATTGACACGTAGTAGTTTAAGCACTCAGTGATACATGGTCTGGCAAGACGACATAGTCATGGATTTTTCTTTGGATGGCTGAGTTGAAAAGTATCATAACTTAGTAACTGAACTATACAAATCGGCCACCAGATTCGTATAATATGTGCCACTGTTAAAGACTGGAGTCATTAAAAGCGGTTTATACTCTTAAAAACGGTGAATGGACATAGCATTTCACAATATCCTTCCAGTATGAAACATAAAATTTGAAATTTGTTCACGGGAATAGTTGTATGTTCTAAAAGCTCCCTGTTGGATATCTGGACTACATGAGATTTTTCACACTGACTCGATGAGATTGGAATTTGTTTTCATTAGAAGGAAAAGCCCACTTAGGAGAGATAAAAACTGTTACTTATTCCAAAAATTTGATTAAATTTAAATAAATACAGCTTTCATCAATTCATTTAATTAGACGTAAAATATTATTTGTATGACTATTCTCTCAGTCTTTATTTGATAAGTTTCCGGATCCGAAAGAGCGCATCAAATCACAAAATCACTTCTAAGATATGATGGTACGTCGTGAAGAAAAACAAATTAGCAAATTGCTCGTGTGGCCCTTAACAGAACAAATAATGCTTAACTAAACTGCGATTTTGTAAAATACTGTTTATGAAAGTTCTGGCATTACATAGTAAGACGATCCCCCTGCAAATTAATTAATTTGACAATGGCCACATAGACCAAATAAATTAATATCTTGGACATTTTGGTTCTTTTCTGTGTTTTTTATATTCGTCTGCAGTAGGAGACGTTATAAAGGTCATCTGTTAAGATAAGGAATCATCTGTTATGATATCGAGTGAAGTTCGGTCGGTGTTCAACTTATTATTCTCTCAAGATGAAATTTCGGAAAGAATATAGTTTTACCTGTCCATTAGCCCGGCTCGGGTAATGTACAGTTTACCAGTGGCGTTAGGATCAGGATCATAATAAGCATCGTTGTCCCATCTATGTTTCGGAATTTCATTGACGTGGTTCTCCCCATTCTCCAGCAGACGCCAAAACTCGTCTACATTTTTAGAACCGGGGAACATACCTCCGATGCCGATGATGGCGATTGCATCTTCCAAGTCCATCTGCTGATTCTGCAATATTTGTTTTATTATTGGGAATGATTTAATTTCTAAGTTTCCAAATCCACATGGCTTGGGGGATGGGGAATGTTTAGGTTTGATAGGCTTATTTATTCAAAGAAGAAAATCTTCAAAATCTTTAATATCAGGTTGAGAAAGTCACTTGTTGAATTTTATTAATTCAACTACGTTTTGTTCTACCAGAGCCCCTTCTGACAAAGTCTAATTGTCCAGATTCAAATGGTATGTTTAGAGAACAGGAAAATATACTTGCAACTTTAAGATTTTTGTACTAGTTATTCGTGTAGACCAATCCATCGATGTCTATATTGACTTTCATTCCTCTATATTGACTTTCATTCCTATATATTGACTTTCATTTGTATATATTGACTTTCATTTGTCTATATTGACTTTCATTTCTCTATATTGACTTTAATTTCTCTATATTGACTTTCGATTCTTTATAGTGATTTGATTTTGTTTTTACATTTTCTCGTCAAAACACGTTGTATTTAACTCATGGTTGATTTTTTAATTCAGTTACGTGTTCACGCTCGAAGATACCTATAGTGAGGGTGGAAACATGCAGACAAGTAATACAAAAACAAGATGCACCGCCTTACAAAAATACGACACAAGGGAATCAAAATTTCTATATTTATAATCCCTCAAGTCCCCCAGGGAGAAAAGCCAATAAAACAGCCTAAATTATATATCAGATTCCATACAGTTTTATTCTGTGAGCAATATTGCAACTTAGAAGATATTCCAATGTTTCGTTTTGACCTGATTTTTTGCTATTGTTGTGTTTGTTGTTGTTTTTTTTTTAAATCCACAAACTCCTGTGAAATTCCTATTTTGGGTTGGTTTGTTTTTATCATTGCATTTTTGTGACAAATCAACATAAATTGGTCGTTATAACGTATAGTTTGAAGACGAAAAAACAAACAAACAATAAAACCTCTGTTTTTATTCATGAAAACTGTATTTGCCATTATGCCAATTGACCTTTGTGTATTTCTATACGAAAATACCCGAAAATGAGGCCGAATAATAAAATAAATTGTTTGTAATAAATATAAAAAATATGATAAAGAATATAATATCATCCACACAAAATTACATTTTATTAGATGAGCTTGGAGAGAGAGAGAGAGAGAGAGAGAGAGAGAGAGAGAGAGAGAGAGAGAGAGAGAGAGAGAGAGAGAAAGATAATGCTGTTGAAATGCATATTATTTGTAGATACAATGTACCAGCTTTTTTAACTTACGCTATCGTAATTTTAAAAATTCTTAGCCAAAATCTTATAGGCACAGCTTCTTTGTAAGTATTTAATACATATGACAGACAATTGTAAAGTATAATTCGTTTTTGAAAACATTGCCAACTTTTCATTTGCTATATTCACGTGAGGTATTTGGGTATTATTATTATTATTATTATTATTATTATTATTATTTCAAAGGCAATAGTTTTTCTCCTGTGTTATTTTAGATATTGATAAAGAAAATGTCAGTGAAAAGCTCAGTCATAGTACATTTGCTTGTAAACCACACTTCTCCTACATTTCTTCATTAACATAAGCAATAAAGGTATAGTTTTACTGACAGAAGATGTGAGATTACATTGGCGTAATTCACATTCACATGCAAGTAGAATGCTTGGGAAAATTAGAGTTAAAATATGAATGTCAAATTTGCAGAAAAAAATTGCATATCTTTATTCACTTTGCAAAATTTGTATGCACGAAGCATGAATTAAATGTACATGTATATACTCACTGTGCATTGCTACTACTTTTAATATTATCTTTGTCAATATCTATCATGAAGTTACAATATATATCTGTGTGCGCATAACAATTTTATGAAGTGGTTTACAAAAAGCCACGGTGGAAATCTGCTATCCAAATTTAAATTAAATCTTTTACTTCTCATTTTTGTTTCAAAACTGTTACTTAAATGTCAAAACAAATTACACCTGTGTACGTTCACCTCCTTTGCCAATTAAAAAATATCTTTATAAATATATGTTAATGATGCAACATAGGAGCAGCGTGGGTTTTCAAAGTGTGTATTATGAATAAGTTACTCTAGTCCACTCGGCAAATCCAGATTTTTATTTTACTGTGTACTGGGAATCCAATTTGCATAACAATAGAAAATGGGTGATATTTGGTGGACTAGGTAGGGACTTTGCAAAATCCGTTCCTCCCTGCCACCACCACCACGTATGTAAGTTTCAGGATACAATGACTATTTTTAATCTCGAATTTTACAAGTTCGCTAATACGCTATAGCTTGAGCAATTCCAATAAGCTGGAGAAAATGATATGCAATGGAGGTGTAATTATAAACCTTAAAAGTCACGCAACTTAATTTTGTTTGGTTAGGTATGAAATATCGGTATTAAGTATGTTAGAAAAGAAACAGAGTATACACATCAAGTGTCAACTGTTGCAGATAGACACTGGTTTTATGAGATCGAGAAATTAATAAGCCCGACCCAGGTGGGGTGTTACCCCTAGCCTCTCCTCAAACCAATTGCTCATTAATCTCGCAAAAGCGATATTTATATGAGAAATTGATGGCTGATGGGTAAAATGTATTTAATAGATGCTTTCAGTCAGGAAATAATGGCTTCATGGTTGAAAGAAAGATGCATTGATCCATTTGTGTAAACATATATTTCCTACATGTTTTACGCAAGCTGCTAATTTGAAGTCTGGCTGGGAACTTTCATTCCGAAAAATGGATCGGTGAAAGGGCCTGTGAAAATTTTTCGAGGCCAAACTAGTCAATTCAAAAAGGGAACATATTCTTATCTTACAAAGTTTCTAAGGTATGAACACATGAGAATCATAGACAATTTTAATAAAATAGTTCAGGATTCAAATTAAAAGAGTTTAAGGTAATTTCGTTTCCATTATCCTGTTATAAACTGTCAATAGACCGACAAGTTGTTGCGGCATCAAATTTATACATAAAAAACTCTCTTAGAAATTCTTTACTAACGGTGGCTTGCAACGATTGAATTTAATTATACACAATGACCTTTGAACCCAGAATGCAAGTATAATCACTATTTATTAGCAATCGCTTTCTGAATCGACCATCTCTTATACCACTTGCTGTTGAACACCTATGCAAACTTCATATGCATCATGCACGCTGACTGAAACGAAACGAATTCGAAATATGTGGGTTAAAATCAATGTGTGTGTGTGTGTGTGTGTGTGTGTGTGTGTGTGTGTGTGAGAGAGAGAGAGAGAGAGAGAGAGAGAGAGAGCGCGAGAGAGAGAGAGAGAGAGAGAGAATCAGGGTGATTTAGATTCTTTAGAATCTTTTAAACCTATCGGTAAAAATGGATCTAAAGTAAAATATGGCGAGGACTGTATTTTAGAATCAATAACTAACTTACATTTCAACACTTGGACATTTGCGATCGAAATATATATTCTGCTGATATTTTGTGCGAGGTGATGTCGATAACAAGTTTAGAAGAATTGGACAATACGGGTATCTGCAGAAGACACCGATGGAAATAACAAATAGTATTCCAAGGATAATCAGCATTTAGGATGTGTGGAAGGTTGCAAGTTGCGATGGATAGATAAGTAGTACAGATTGATGGAATTTCTTACCTCAATTCAGAAGCTGGCGTCCATACGTCAGTGTCGTATCAATATTGGTTTGGATTCCGAATTGATTTCCTTTGCAAAATGACGTTTCCTTCAGCGTCTGATGTTGATGGCTGAATTCAGGAGAGAAGGCCAAAGGCTTAGCCGAGCTAGTCTATATAAAATAAACCAATCTCGGTCACTAGGCGCCAAATAGATTATGTTCTTGGTTGACTCGCAGAGGTCTTTATATATCAGTCACAAAGTTTTCGTTCACATTCATTACCATTTTAATTGACGTGGCAGTTGTGATTAATATGATGATTTTGTTTGTAAAAAATTCCTATACCGGTTATGACCGTAAAATATGTTAAGATAAGACAAAGACCTCTTCGTGGACGTCTAATGTCTTTTGGCGCGGCCATTCTGTGTCTATCGTAATGATTAAAAGGGAAATTATTAAGTAACAAACGATTCAGAAGAAGCTGTTTTGACTGCTGTGTAGAAGTGCGTGTTTTTTTTTTCTTTCAAGTAATGTCAGTCACCTCTGCCTGAGAGGTGAATAATTTTCTACTCATCTGAACATAAATATTTGTCATCCCAAAATTTGGTACTGCCATAGCCGTACCGTAACACCTGCTAAGTCCTTACAAGAAATAAACATTTTAACTCAAAACAGTGCTGAACTTTTAAGTGGTATGGTCGTTACTTTACATTTCTGTTATTGTTTTGGGACCACAAACGTGCAAAAGTATTGACAAGACCTTTATTAATATTATTACTATTATATGTCGGCTTGTAAAAATAATCGCCGAGAGTGGCTTCATGAACGCTAGGGATTCATTGAAAATTCCAATATTAATAACCATGTGGACAGTAATTTTGACTCTCAGACAAGAAATTAGTCGCATTTGTTCTTTTCTTTTGGAAAGTTTTGAATCAAAAAGGCATTTAGAAAGACAAACGGTGTGTTATGTTAATTTAAAATAGCGATATCAATTAATTTCAGCACTTGAACGATTAACCCAGAATGTTTCTTTTTTTCTCTCCTCTTTTGACCAGCAGATGTTGTACTGAATGTCAATCACTCCCCAATGCTTTTTACTGGTAGTTTGATTGTTACTAACATATCCTTTGTTATTATTTCAGTTGTAAGTTTTAACCAAAGTGCATGTTGCAAACATTTCAGGAAAGTTTTGCTGCATATCACTAAAATTGTCTCTAACATACCTTGATCTAGAGGCTGAACGCCTATTGAAATGAATAATGGACGGAACTATTTCTTGCATTTTGTTGCTAATATTTATTCTGTTTAATGCCTCAGATGTTATTTTCCTAAGTTCCCTGATTTTGTAACTTCTTTCTTCAAGTCCTGAGGAAAACAATAGGTAGACAGACATTAGTAGGATGATTGATGGTGAATAGCTAAATTCCTAAACTGCAGGAAAACCAAACAATGGGCACATACAATAAGAGAGGAACAACGAGATATCATTACTTTGAAAATGAACTACAGCCAAATTTCTAAACTACTGTGGAAATATGGGCGCATAAGACTAAGAAAGTAAGCAAGAGAGATCAGTAGTTTAAAATTGATCTCTAGTAGTTTGGTTTCAAAACACAGAAAAATTAACCAGTCAAAGAAATTTAGATATTTGATACTTGCAACACAGAGAAAACGACTGAGAAAATGGCAAATAGTGACGCAAAATATAAACGCTGTAAGGATTGGATATTAATATTAAGATCTGAATGCGGATTCCCATGATATCATATCACATAGCAGCAAGCGTCGACAATGGTACACATCCATGCAAATGTTGAAAAACATTGAAATTTACAAACAAGTTATTCACATTCCAAAACAAAATTACACAAAAGGTAAGTGGATGAAAACTCGGACTATGCTGAAAAGGAAATTGAGAATCACTAGAATGAATATATGAAACGGAGAAATAAAAAAGTTAACGATGAATTACACAAACGATTAGAAGAGGAAACTAAAGAAGCAAATAAGCAAGAGGACAAATAACAAGAGAGTAAATGTGTTATAGCTTATGATTTAACTGAAGTAGGAAAATGTCTGAGAATATTTCTAAGACCATACATTCTTGTATAGGCACACTATATAATCCATCTTTTAAAAATGGAATTATCTTCCTATTCATTGGAGAAACACCGAATATAATATCTTTCTGTCATAAACTGGATGTTATATTTTGTGTCATTGCAAATGTTATCAGTCTCTACATTATTAGATAACAAATCTATATTGGTTATTAACATCGACATTTTATCACCATATCGACTTTAGCTTTATGTAATTTTACTTTCAATCACTTCGATAACTCTGACATTGTAAAACCTCCATAAGTGAGTTTGGCTAAATTAATTTTCCTGCTTTGCAAACTGACTAACACTAATTCTTTATCAATGTTCTTTGTCTGTGCAAATAATAAGTCCTATGTAACCTGTGAAATTGTTTTTCAATGGCAAATATTTTAATCTTCATTCTTTTGCATACATATTCCAACTGTTTACCAAAAATATATATATTCACAAGTTTAGAAATAAATTACTTTTCAAATTCAGTCGTTGCTTTTGTGTCTCAGAGTTGTATTCAATTCAATGTAAGATTTTAACCACAATGGTTTTTGATCGAATAGCACGACTTTGTGTTTTAAACCTAAGTAAACATACACCTTCAAATTGTTATTAAAGGCTCTCAATAACTTAAGTACTCATGGTTTTGAATCCTTTCTCTCTGTTACGACTCTAGGTCTTAAAAAGTATATAACAGAAAGAAAGTGAAACCAGCAATGTAAGTAATATCAACAATTTATTTCCCTACAATACAAAGTGAAATTAAAGAGATACTTAAAATAATGTGAATCACATTACAAAATAATCCTAAATTTCATAATCACAAGTCCAAAATATAGAATGTTCTGAATGAGTTCTAATAGTCTTGAATGTCCTGATATAACACAATGATACAAGCCAGAATGTCTTTGAATGAGTTCACAAAAATCCAAAGTAATCTATTAATTAAAAAGCCCATGGGCACTTTAGTAATTCCAACAAATATAATAAATAAATAATTCCTCTAGAATTATATATTATTTCAACGGTACAAAGTAAATTCTGATCTCAAATGGATTCCTACAGACTGGTCTAAAACATGAATTAATTATTTGTTTACCAAATCAGTATTTATACACATTTTCACTTGACCTATATCATAACAGGATGTGAAGCAATAAAATGGGAAAAAAATCTAACTGTCAACAAGACTGGCCTTGAGCTCAAATACTCGTAAACATTCTATTTACATTTACAAGTGACCAGAATCTAAGGTACAAATTACCTTCATGGACAGGATTAAACACACATCATAGATTAAATATACATACCATCTCCGTTTTAGATTTCTTATGTAATGACGATAAATTACATTCTTGTAACATTATTTTTTCAGGGGCTAATGGGTTGTCCTTGAAATAGTCGTATATATGTGTGGTATCTATAAATCTACTTCTAAAATACCACCAATACATTCAATCATCTCTCCAAGACAATAGATTGTCTATTATAAATTTGATTTTTCCTTTGTCTTTTGGCTGCTCATCTAAAGTTTTGGCATGACCTAGTCAAGCAAATTGTTAGCACATATTTACATATACAAAGTTTGTAATTATTCATACAGACATCCCTAATCTCTAGAAAAATGTCACTCAGCATTAATGTATCTTTATTACGTAGTAGTTACGCAGACAATAATGAGATTATAATTTGAAATGATTTACAACATTTCTTACATACTAGTAACCTTCCATTGCTATCCTTTATCCTCGCAGAATTCTTGCAAATGTAGTTTCCCTAAACCTTTTAAAATCATCCATGCATTTGTTTGGATAATTGTCTTTTCTCAAATAGATGGGACTGCCTTGTTTAAAAAGTCACATATTTTTAGTAAATCTGTCATCATTGCGATTGTCCCATGAACCGAAAACTATCTGGGCATCTTATTTTCCTCCTTCGTATAACTTCGCTGTCATCCTTTTCAAAACTATTGACTAAAACGTCCTTATTAACGAAATGTATTTATCATCATTATTTGGTATTATTGTCACCTTTTCATTAGGACAATTCTCACCAACGTCTTCATAAACCGATGATAATTATATACTGACAAATTATGGATAAATAGTGGTATAAATGACAGTTTTTCTCTTACTTTGATGGTTTTAATTTCCTTTTTAAAAATATGACATATTTAATATATACTTAGATGTGAAATATAAACAAATTATATGTGAGATATGTTTCATATTATTGTATTCCTATATTTTCACATGTGAAAATTATATCCTTATATTCATGTAAAAATGCAAGATTTCCCATCTGGCCATGCGACGATTGATTGGGTTGACCTATGGAAGTTATGCTTGCAACAAGAAAAAGGAACATTTTTTTAGTTTGAGCAATAAATAGAATCTTCGTTGCCTTTCAAGCATGGAAATTATTTTTTATTCTCCACCACTTGTTTCTTTACGAAGGCACTTCCCTTTAGCAACCATGACAATTTAAATAATCCGATGTGCTGCATCGCTAAGTTGAACTTGCTTTTGCGGTCAGATAAGGTAAAATAGTTTATAAAATGTCGCAAATTTATTGTAACATATTAGGTTATCAAAAACCTACCGTTCTCTCAAATCGCTGATATATTTTATTATCAGCGAATAAATGAGATTTAAACTGAGGTGAACTTACGAAAAGGGGATTGGGGGTGGGGTGCTTACGAGTGATAAAGGAGGATCGGTGGAAAAGTTTAGATCCTTGTGAAATTTTGTATGCAAACAGTTCAAAAATGGTGCTCATCTTGTCAAGTTTTGTAATTTTATAAAGAAATGTTTCTATTTGTGTTCCAAAATTTTAGCTTTGTATCTCAATGAGTATGTAAGCTATACCAATTTACAGTCACGCTATCGCAGCTTTTATTTACAAGATTCAAACAAGGAAAATATCGACAGTTTCCTTGCTAGGCCCCTAGCAACGTCATCAGCAGAATTGTTTGATTCAAAATAGGCAATATAAGTTTTGTATGAATAAGATTAATTCAGAAGAGAGAGAGAGAGAGAGAGAGAGAGAGAGAGAGAGAGAGAGAGAGAGAGAGAGAGAGAGAGAGAGAGAGAGTAAAAGGACATATGCTGACGTAAACATATGGAATATAATATCTTCCCACCACCTGGCACAGTCCCTGGTTTGTAACTTCAAATTTGGCACGAGACATACAAGATACAGCACAATGACCGTCGGATCAGACTTGTTGATAAAAAACAACTTGACAAAGACAAACACATAAATACGCTAAAGGGCAACACACCTAGGACCTTGCTAAAGCCAATGTCCTTCCACACTTCCCTTGACTTAGGATCTTGCTGGAGCCAATGTCCTTCCACTCTCCCCTTGACTTACGCTGAGATTTATGAGTGCTTTTGTGGTGAGACCTAATTTGCAATTTAGAATGATGCCATTAATGTAATTTGGAAGGAGAGTAATCTTCATCAAAAAAAAAAAAAAGAAACCGACTGTACAGACATACTAGTGACAGTGTGCATTTGTAACTGTTATTTCGTAGTTTTAGAACCTCAAGTTCAAACCGTTGACGAAATTATGATACAAAAGTTGCCGATAATTCATTTTCATGTCAGTATGGAAAGAGAGAGAAAGAGAGAGAGAAAGAGAAAGAGAGAGAGAGAGAGACTTTCATTTATGCAAAAATTCTCGCTAAATATTATTAATATAACTTAAAAACTCTCAATTGAAAAAATAGGGATTATATTTGACAGGTTGCACATGAGCCCCATTGCATAATCTTATATCGAATAGAATTATCACCCACGTATTTTCGCATGGACACATCCTATATCTAAGGTCAGCAAAGAATATATATTTTAAACTCGTAGCAAGGGTATGGCTTGGATTCTCGACGTTTGATAAAGCAATATTACATGACTTACATGGGTTGTAAATTTGAACGTACAATTTGTGGTTCTAGAGCTTTCATTCACTCAGAATTCATGTCACTCAGTATTATATTATCTGCTTTAATCTGCCTTAGATGCTACCTGGGGAGCATACATAAAAAAATGAACAGAGAAAAATTTGAATCTTTTAAATAATGATCTTTTCCATTCTGCCTTTAAATATGAAAGTTATGTATTGTTTGTTTTGTGCCCTGAAAATGTTACTTTTTCTCCCATGATATATTACATGTGGTTAGATATAAATAATGGAAATACTACAGTCAGAATCGCTACGTTGAGGATGTAAATACTATAATTATTTTCAGTCATCCAATCTAAAGATTGTCCACTGCAAAATAAACCCTTGAACACTGATCACGTATTTCATCTGAGCTTAACTATTCGTCACTTTCTGAAAAACGTCTAGATATACAATTATATTACTTATTTATTCTTGAAATAGATTAAATTAAATATGGATGATATTTTCAAGTGAATACTGACGATTGAGCTGGCAGTATGGACATCGAAATGTGTTATTTTAGGACTTGATCCGAAGAATATCTGGAGTTAAATGTTGAACCGTATCCTTGATTATAGCAAATGTATCTAATAAATTATTTTGATGGTCTTATTTGCGATATCTGTATAATAATAATAATAATAATAATAATAATAATAATAATAATAATAATAATAATTAACATTATCCTACACTATTGCATTGAAAATAAGAGTCCAAAACATAGAACCTTTCCAACAACTGACAACTTCCATTTTTTGCTGATGAAGAAGAGACAAAAATATAAAATAAGTCTGTTTTTAAACTGGCCATTGTCTCACTAAAACTTGGATAATATCTGTCGAAAGGAAAGCTTTTAAAGGCCTACTATATAATTCTTGTTTAACTTTTTTCACTTTTCAATACCTAAATATTCGTACATTCGTTCATCTTGGAAATTCTGACCCATCGCTTAATGTGCGAATTATACACGAACTATTGTTACCGACATCCATTTGGAGCACGCATTAGCTCACCTGATACGTGAGTAAGAGTTATCCTACAGAAAAATGACGAACACTCTGAAGTAGAGACCATGGTGTACAATATTTACAAGAAATACAGAAACGGGGATATATACGAAACTGGGTGACTGATGCTACAGTCTACAGATATCTACAGATTATATAACCATAGGTGGGTTAAAACATTCAGTGCTGAATACTGTTGTGAAGAATTATACTTCAATACCATTCAATTAAGTGTATCAGCCCATTTTGAGGTTTATAGAGCGTATATTTTACCTTTTCATCTAAGTAGAAAAGAGAAAAGTTTTCAACATAACCTCTTGCAGAATAAAATGCATCAAACTAAGACGGGAAGAGGCAATGAACATTTCATTACATATTTCTTCGTCAATGCTTTCGCGATATTTACAGTTGTATCTATTCTTAGTTTGTCGGTAAATTTAAAGTAAAAAATTAATGAGCGTGCTTCAAATCATAATTTCTATATCCTTCTTTTAAGCGCGAGTGTTACTTATATTATTACCTAGATTTTATTAGCGTTCCTAATTTTCGGATCATCTCAAAATAGATTGATCTCGCATTGGTTACAAGTTGTTACAATAACTATACAGTGTCATGTCAACATTTCAATTAGTACAGATCAAGTCAATTCAAAATAATGTTTGGGGAAAAGTCACCATTTTACAATAATTCTATTAGTTGTCAAAGCCCTACCGATATGATACAAGAAGTCTAATTATGTGCTTGAGTTGTAAATTTGACATAAAATCAAATCTGTTAACGCTGCTTGTAATTATGTGAGGATTTGGTTAATTTTTGCTTTGTTATAATCACTGCAATTTACGTTTCCAGGTGTAGATTTCAAAAATGGTTTGTCCAGTACATTGGTAATGTACAAAAAGAGCTAAAGGACAATCTCTTCACTAATTAAAGGGCGGTCACAAAGGCTTTGTGTATAAGAAATGTACGGATTTTGTTTTAATAATGACAGTTGCAAACATGAAAATTAATTGTATGTATTCCTATTTCAGTCTACATAAAAGCCTCAATATCATCGTTATGTGTAAAAATAATATTATATGCCAATTCATTTGAATAATACTGAATATTCAAAAATATTTGTCTAACACATTGTTCGGTCCCTTTTAAAAAAACAAAACAAAAATATATTGACGTTTTATCACACATGTATTTTCTCGCTTGAATCGAAAAACGCGGCTATTTTTCATATGCGTACGAATGATTCCTATCTTGTTCGGCGACATCTGTGGATCAAGCTGGAACACACAATTTGAAGAGGTCATTGTTGTAAATACAAGAAGCCACACCGCTATATGTCGAATACGGTAGGTTCTCCTTACGTGATCTGTTTTTAGTTACTTTGTTGGTAATATATTTAAATCGTACACGAAAACGAATCTGAAGCAACAAGGTAGAGCATATTGTTTATGTTTTCAGGATAAACCTAATTCCTAATTTGGACGCTATATTTTCAATTCTTCATCCTATCAAATGTCGATACAAAATTGTTGCTGAAATTTCAACGAACAACCAAGCCCAGCAAGCTCACTGGAGCCATGATTTGGTACGTCTCTCAGAGATACACAATTTATTTCAATGTATGCAAATACAATGCAAACATAGTTTTAAAGTTTAAAACCAGGGGAATAGTGTCTTAGATCTTGCATCTTAACAGATACGTGTCAAAATCTGGAAGACATTTTTCAGACAAAAGATAATAGTTCCCGTTTTGCTCTTTTGACTTGAAGGTAAACAAAAAAGTTAAATTTTCCGAAGTTGAGGTGAAAGGTTATATAAATATTCTATAAATATTGAATCATACAGCTACAATTCATTAATAAGTGGGTCCAACACATTTGTGGTAACATATTCCTTGCAGTGGCTTGTTAGTAAAAATATTCTTCCTTTACAGAAATAGTTTCAGGGCTTATATACAATGTGCTTAAAGCCATTTGCCAGTAAATAGTACAGAGGGTTGCCGCTTTTCAGCAAATGGTAGCCCGTGCAGAACAAGCATTGTAGAAACCGAAAGGCTAAATATTTAACATGGCACCCTGACACAAAGTAAACACGTACATCACATAACTGAGTTTGCTTAAATTATTGTACAGTTAAGTATGATATGAATTGCTTGGGCAAGGTATCATAACTGAATGCATACAAGTACAGCATGCATGTGATACTCCCATTTAGTCTTCGCGGTTTGTGTGTGTTCTTTTCGTCATTTATAAGTCTTGATTACCTTCATGTCGTGTTGGCCATATTCTTTTCAATGGCCAGATATTTTAGTATTATGTAGGGAGTCTCTATGATGATCAGAAATGTGGTACATCTTTAACACAGAAAAAATGATAACTATTAATACTATTTCCTTGTTATAGAATTGGGAAAATTGCCGATATATCCAAACATTTATTTTATATAGCCCTATTTATTTGAATTAGCTCTCAAATTGTGTGAAATCTATTCAGCAATAATGTTGCAATATAATAATGCAACTAAAAAAGGTTACGAGTTCTTTCTAATGTGAAACTACCGTCCATACCCGCGTATAACCCGTGTTCAAATGCAAACAACATAGACCCTGATCTGTCGTCGCATAATGCGCCGGCTGACCTCGATCTATGTTGTTTATTCTACTGATCAGTCATTAAAAACTGCATAGACCCAGATCTGCCGGCGCATTATGCGACGGCAGATCTGGGTCTATGCAGTTTGCAGTTGGTATAGAATTATACGCGAGAACACAGGATAATAATTACCATGATTTGTGTAATGTATCAACAACTCGTAACATGCATTAGTTTGCCCTGGATAAAAATATCAGCCTTGTACATTCCAGGGAAAGCTTGGACTAACATTACTGTATGCACTTATAAACTCGATTATATTAAAATCATGGGGTATTCAGTAAAAATTAGATCGGGTATTACAATTGTAATGCAAAATTGGCATGCATTCGATCTTCTTGTACAAGTGTTTGAGAAATGAGTGTGATTCCTGGAATCCCATATTCTGTAATAGACCCACTGCATCTTCAATCATAGAAATTGATTTTGACATAAATCCTTCTTACTATAATTTCCGAATGATTTTGCATCCTGTTGGACTGTATCCCGATCCTCTTTATCATTTAGCTATGTGCAACCATTTGCCAACAATGAAACGTGGATAATTAGAGGTAGGGATAAAGTAAGATCTAGAGGAGGTGCAAGAAGAAGGAGAGGCATAAGAGATCAAGGTCAGCCACCAACAAACAGAGCAAAAGAGGCTCTACAAATAATCATTAAAAGTTAGGTAAATTGTAGCAGACAGTTATGCAGACTCGATGTAATCTGACTTATTTACGATATAAACAAACACATATTAAGTTTATTTTTATTATCTTAGAATCAAACAATATCTCTTCACGTGAAGGGCAAAATAATGACCTATCTATCACAATCTACAATATACTTTGCTCCACATTTTGTCCAGGTAATTATTAATTAATGTGCTCATTAATTCATATAAATGATGTGCCACTAAAAGTTTTTAATCTCTGTCCAACACAACTACATAATTTAATATAATTGGAAGACCAAGTGTCTTGTATGGAATTAATGATAATTTGGTAACAACAGGAATAATCAAATATGGTTGTCTACCGCTGGTTTTTTGAGTGATAACTTAGCGGGTATGCAGGTCTATCCTAAATTATTTTTTAAACATTCCATCGATCATTCTCTCACAAGACATGCACGTCTTGGTGCTTGATGAGGTAGTTCTTGCCCTGCCCTGAATGTATACCCGGGGTGTGCTGGACCTACCCAAAGTTGATATGAGGAAGACAAATCGTCATCCAGCATATTGACAGTTTGTGTTGTGGCAACATGGTCAACATGGGAAGGGTGTATCAGTAACCCCCTTTTACCAATATTGTCTTCTTTAGTTGGGGAATGTGGGGATATATTTCCTTCACTTTCATAGGGTTTACAGTCCATCTGCCGCTCTTCTTCTTGTAAGATGTGTGGTACCTAAGAATGAATAAAAAAGTGTTTTTTTTGGTGCAAAATGTTAACATTTTTGGTTTTAGACGTTTTAGGCGAAAACCTTGTTAGGATGATTAACCAGAGATTCAAAATAATTATATCTTAACTACTCCCCTTCCTGATACTGCTACAACTACATTTCTGAGTTACATTGACTCTTAAATGTTAGGTGAAGGGAGTGCATAGGTATATGAATATCAAAGGGCAATTCTTACTGATTCAGCAGTTTAGTAATGTTTTATATCCATGAAAGAGTTTGACAACTAAGAACATAATGATACATTTCAAACCAAACCTTAAAGGAAGATTTTCAAATGAACTTGATTTTGTATAAGGAGCAGAGTTGGGTACAAGTGCATGAATACAAAATGTCTTTCCAACCGAGTTTTGGTGATATTGTTGTACAAATATCAATTCTATCATCCCAAAGTTTTGAGACTTATGAGCCTACAGAAAATAAAAAATAAACAAACACTCATTACCTACCATTTTAGGTGAAGTGGATGTTTTTAAAATGAATAAATACTTTGGTTTTCACCTATACTTAATCAGGTTAGACGCCACAAGGGGTAGACAAATTTAACTTGATATGCATGTTTTTAGCCATGTATACATGAATAGATTATATGTTCATGCCTGTAATAGTTTTTCTCATTTTCATGCGTATTTTAGTTTTCTCTTAGCATGAAAGCTGAACATTTTTCATGAGAAATGACAGCTATTTAATTTGTTTATATTTGTATGTGGTTCTTTTATTTTTTTTTATGTCTGAGCCAAATTACTAAGCCACCTTTGTTTCCAACCCAAGTACAATTTACTACAATTACAATTTTGAATATGCAATTATTATCTATAACCAAAGAAAGACATTTCATCTGGTGGGGGAAGAGCACCCAGGAATGTTTTATATCTCAGAAGATATGTTTTAAAATAACTATTAAGTAAGCTGTACTACACGTACACTAATAAATTTTTAACATTCATTAGATCACATGGATTGCTTTTATCTTCAATGTGTTTATGTTAATGTGACGAAATGAGTGACTACCTGGCTATAACGTTCTATATATATATATATATATATATATATATATATATATATATATATATATATATATATATATATATATATTTAAATGTATTTCTTTCCATCCATTAAACCGTATACTTACACGTATAAGCATGGTAAATGTGATACACCAGCATATTCTTGTGTGAAGTTCAAGTAATACCTTTAGTCGTAGCTTTTCTTTCACATCTACTGACTGTGGAATCAACTTCGTAACTGTTAGACACATCGAGTTCTAAGAGGATCATTTGCTATTCTCATTTTACATTTGATAGTAGGCATTACTATGCCTAGCATTTATTAATATTATTTTTAACAAAATATTTTTTTTCGTACATTTTTTACAATAAGTCCGTGTCGTTTGCTTACCAATTGATAAGAATTTTCGCAATAGCTGGGTTTCTTTTCAGCTCAAGTTCGCCCTTTAAAGTATTCCAACGCTCACCAACATTCACACGAGTCTTATCTTTATCAAATACAAGTTTTACTTAATTTGTACTCTACGAAGGTTCGAATCCCGATCCGCGGGTTACGGCATGATTTTTTAGTGATGTGTGCATGGCCGAGATGGTATAGGGTTGGTTGCTTACAGGCAAGGCGACGGGTGCCGTAACCCGCGGATCTGGGTTCGAATCTCCGTAGAGTACGAATAAAAATTCTCTAACTTGTATGATAATATTTTTTATTCGTATTTAAGAATTCTGCTAATGTTATCAACAATTCTCCTCTTGAATCCAGGGATAACACTTTTCGCTCTGTCTGGTGTATATTTGTAATTCTCTCTCTCTCTCTCTCTCTCTCTCTCATTCTCTCTCACTCTCTCTCTCTCTCTCACTCTCTCTCTTTCTCTCTCTCTCTCTGTATATATATATATATATATATATATATATATATATATATATATATATATATATATTGTTACGGAATTATTTATCACCTTTAAATTATAAAAAAGTTTTCACTTGGGTTTATAACCATTGTATTATAATTCCTTAATTCAGTAGCCTACGCTATTAAAGTACATATGTACGTCAACAATGAGTCATTATTTATGTCCAGGGAAACTCAATAATTATGTCGGTCAACTTAACACAACAATGGTGAGTCACGTGACAAGCGCGTGCTGATTCCTGACCTGAATCCCATGTTTTATAGAAGTCAACACTTTGTTGATTTGAAATAGGGTATTATAATTGTAGTGCGAATGAACGTTTAGTAGTAAAATGCGTTACTTAGTTTCTGATTGGTTCAGTAAAAGATGTTTGCAGGAAGATGGAATTGTTTTAGAACGTAGTTTCAGAGTCAAGGGTTATTCTCTTTTACGCAGTAACAGGCTACATAATAAGATTTTAATCACTGCTTGTTCATTTTACACAATTGCTTCAGATTGAGAGAGGAGGATACTATTATTTTTTTGTGAATCAGCTTAGTGGAAAATCTATTTTGAAATAGTGCTTTTTGGATTACGTACTAAAGATCTGAACATTATTAAACTCCGTTGGAATTTACCTTGAATTAACAGTTGGATTTTGAACTGAACATCGTTGGTACATCAGGACATTCCAGATCCATTCATTCGGAACAATCTTTCATTCGGAACATTCATTCATTACGAAGATTCATTTGTTCGGAATATTCATTAACTCGGAACATTCATTAATTCGGAATACTTTTGATTAACTTCCGGATTAGTGAATTAGAACAAGTTAGGACTAATTAAGGAACTTCTAAACTGTAAGTTATTTTTAATTTTTTCACTTTGTTTGTTTAAAATATTTTATATATTTGGAAATTTAATTTGAATTTGAAAAATTGTTAAAGCTTGTTTGGGTAGTTCTTTCTTTTATTACATTCAACCCCTAGTCGTAACAATATATATACATATATATATATAGATATATATATATATATATATATATATATATATATATATATACATATATATATATAGATATATATATATATATATATATATATATGCTTTGGACGAAGTATTAATTTCGGTAAAAGATCGTTATTTTCACACAACTTAGGCAAGATGCTCAACGTATAAAGCTGATGTATTCCAAGTAACATATCACGTTGTTTCGCTATGGTGACATCTGCCATGATGTGTAAGCGAGACAATTTCCGGTAGAATTTTATTGATATGTCGTTGCAAAGACAACTTTGTTAAAACATCTTTGTTTTCGTTAGTACTCTGGCTATCTCTCCGGAGGATATAGATGGTTGATTCAACAATTTTCCATAAAGTCTGTTAATATATTTAGTCCTATAATGTAAGACTTAAACCCTGATATTTATGACAGGGACAGGTCAACATTTTACTGCCAGCACAAGCGGTGCAGTGTAGCGCGTTCCAGGATCGACTAACCGGAGTGCAAGAATCTAAATTTTCAAATATATCTCACATACATGGTAGCGCATATGACACTGTTGCACAGATAAAAGTCTAATTGCTTCAGTCAGACTATATTTACACTGACGTCTTTTTCCTGACGGAATCAAAGTGGATGCGTTTTCAAGAGCAGTTAACAGACATGTCGGTTGGTTGAAATGCGATGGTAGGCAAGTGATGCCGACGTCGGTTAAAATGGGGTAAGCTTCTTTAACAAAACGACTCTGTCTAATCGCTTTCGTCAACATTAGTGTGCGTCTCTTGTTGATGAGTCACATTGCAAATTTAAATTTCTTTGATTATCATGAAACAACTAATAGTGTAGTTGTGCTTCAAATGAGACAATGACATAATATAATGTGGAATAAAATAGATCAAACTAAAATACTAAAATGTCAAGCATTCAAAAACGATTCTTATAACAAAATAAAAGAAAATGAATTGATCATATATGCATTGCTGGAAAAATTAGTAAGGATAAACTTAATTCAGTGAAAATGATAACAAATGAAAAAGATAATTACTGTTATGAATGGTCTAGAGCGATTTAAAAAGAAACAACTCTGACCTACATGAAATCATACAGGTAATTATGAAAGACATCAGCTACAAATATAGCGTATCCCCGCATCTTTCTCAGTGCAGACACATTGGTCTATTGTTATTCCCGCCAATGTTTAAATATACCTAAATAATTTGTATTTCATAATTCAATGGCAACATAAAGCACGACCTATTGAGTTGTTGATACTGATTTGAATACTTTCCGAGATATGGCCCAAGAACAGGAACACACACACACAGACACACACATTACTTCGGACACAAAAAAGACACGTGCAAAAGTTAAAAAAATCTTGTATGTATGCCCCTGGAATAATTTACATTTCGCGACAACTGCGTTTGGAGAATGTAATCCTCGACTTATTCGCGACTAAATGAATTCACAAAGGTGGGACAGACAACATTTGCGACTTTACGCTCCAATGAATATAAGGGACCGACTATTTTTTAATTTTTATTTTACCTCAAGATCATTTTTTTTCTTCAAGTAATGTAATGGAATGACTGGTTTGTTTTGCTGTAGATCAGAGCAGGAATGATTTTGTCAAGCTATTTAAGAACTTAAAATTCCTGTCGTCCCACTCCTCCGAAAAAGAAATGGTTGGTCCCTAAACAGTATGCATCATTTCTTATTCTCAAAAGATGTAAATGCAAAATTTTACATTTCAAAACGTAATAAATATAACAGTTCGTGGAAAAAATATCTATGCAATCAATGGGGCGTGACCTGTCGTTTTTCCAACAAAAAACTTATAACACGTACTTTCGGACGGCACAGCTAGTGCTCTTTTGAGGTATAGGCAACCAGAGAACCAAAATTGTTCTGGCTATTAATGGAAGAAAAAGAACCTTTGCACGTGGTGGCATCATGCAGTTACTCTGGGCACCAGACTGGGTGTAAATCCAGTCAAGTATGCATTGTTCCAGATGGAAAAGTCCTTAGTCTCAACTGCTTTCTCCTCTCTCTCTCTCTCTCTCTCTCTCTCTCTCTCTGTTTGTGCAGCATCCTGGCACTCATTTTGAATGTCGTGACTTATAACTGATAGAACTACCTGGGCTAGGTAACATAACATTTGTGGGTTAAAATGAAAGTCTGAAAACGAGTTTAACGTAGATAAATCAGATTTTCCATTGGACTTCGGATGTCGGTTAAATGAACGCTACTGACTCAGACTTCATGGGCAATTCTGTTCGGGTCATAAAGGAGTTTAAATGGTAGAAAATTTAATGTAAGGAATTGTTTTTCTGAATTTGTTGTCATTTCTTTTAATAATTATTCATGCAAGAAAACGTAAAGTCACTTTTGTTACCTTATAGGCATCTTGACGTGAACAGAAATTTAGGACAGGAATGTGAGGAAAGTTTCATGCTTCATGGGACGACATCCTTCCTCGTTATCTCAATAGCCAGCATTCGGTTTACATGTCGTCCTGCTCTCGAGTTCCTGCACTTTGTCAGATTCACGATAACGATTTAATAGCTGATTACAATATATTCAATCAGGAATCGAAACCGAAGCATATTTGGCTCGACGTGATAAAATGTAGATCCGCACAGGTAATGTCGTAATAGGAGACACGTGGCTCCTCAAAATATGTCTTTCGGAAAGCATAAGTCAACGACGAAACAATACCTTATATAACTTAAAATAAGAGGGAACTCGGATGAACGAATTTTAATTATTCTAAAGCCGCGCGTTCGATGAGCTCAGATATAGTTAAGATAAAGAGATAATACAGACCGTTGGTTGATTCAACAATTTTCCATAAAGTCTGATCATATATTTAGTCCTATAATGTGAGACTTAAACATTGATATTTATGACAGGGACAGGTCAACATCTTACTACCAGCACAAGCGGTGCTGTGTAGCGTGTTCAATAATCGACTGACCGGGGTACTCGAGGCCAAATTTTAAAAAATATCTCACATACTTGGTAGCCCATATTGACAGCGTCGCACAGATTAAAATCTAATTGCTTCAGTCAGACTATATTTACACTGACGTCTTTTTCCTGACGGAATCAAAGTGGATGCGTTTTCAAGAGCAGTTAACAGACATGTCGGTTGGTTGAAATGCGTCAACATTAGTGTGCGTCTCTTATTGATGAGTCACATTGCAAATTTAAATTTCTTTGATTATCATGAAACAACTAATAGTGTAGTTGTGCTTCAAATGAGACAATGACATAATATAATGTGGAATAAAATAGATCAAACTAAAATACTAAAATGTCAAGCATTCAAAAAATCTTGTATGTATGCCCCTGGAAAAAATTACATTTCGCGACAACTGCGTTTCCAGAATGTAATCCTCGATTTATTCGCAACTACATGAATTCATAAAGGTGGGGCAGACAATATTTGCGACTTTACGCTCCAATGAATATAAGGGACCGACCATTTAATTTTGTTTTATTTTACCTCAAGATCATTCATTCTTTTCAAGTAATGTAATGGATAGACTGGTTTGTTTCGCAGTAAATCAGAGCAGGAATGTTTTGTCAAGCTGTTTGAGAACTTAAGATTCATGCCGTCCCACTCCCCCGAAAAGGAAATGTTTGGTCCCTAAACAGTATGCATCAGTTCTCATTTTCAAAAGATGTACATGCAAACTTTTACATTTCTAAACGTAATAAATAAGAAAATAACAATTCGTGAAAAAATAGCACATCTATGCAATCGATGGCATGTGAACTGTCGTTTTTACAACAAGAAACTTATAACACGTACTTTCAGACTACACAGCTAGTGATCTTTTGATGTATAGGCAACCAGAGAACCAAACTTGTTCTGGCTATTAATGGAAGATAAAGAACATTTGCACACGGCTGCATCATGTAGTTACTCTGGGCGCCAGGCTGGGGTAAATCAAGTCAAGTTTGCATTCTTCCAGATAAAAAAGCCCTTAGTCTCAACTGCTCTCTCTCTCTCTCTCTCTCTCTCTCTCTCTCTCTCTCTCTCTCTCTCTCTCTCTCTCTCTGTTTGTGCAGCATCCTGGTACTCATTTTGACTGTCGTGACTTACAGCTGATGGAACTACATGGGATAGGTAACATAACCTTTGCGGCTTAAACTGAAAGTCTGAAAACGAGTTTAACGTAGATAAATCAGATTTTCCATTGGACTTCGGATGTCGGTTGAATGAACGCTACTGACTCAGTCTTCATGGGATGTTCTGTTCGGGTCATAAAGGACTTTAAATGGTAGCAATTTAATGTAAAGAATTGTTTTTCTGAATGTGTTGTCATTTCTTTTAATAATTATTCATACAAGAAGACGTAAACTCATTTTGGTTACCGTATAGGCATCTTGGCGTGAACAGAACTTTAGGATAGGAATGTGTGTAAAAGTTTCATGTTTCATGAGACGACATCCTGCCTCGTCATCTCAATAGCCAGCATTCGGTTTACATGTCGTTCTGCTCTCGAGTTCCGGCACTTTGTCAGATTCACTATACCTACTTAATAGCTGATTATAATATATTCAAACAGGAAACGAATCCGAAACAATAAACATTTGGCTCGACGTGATAAACTGTAGATCCGTACAGGTAATGTCGTAATAGTAGACACGTGGCTCCTCAAACTATGTTTTTTTTTTCTGAAAGCATAAGTCAACGACGAAATAAAAACTGATAACTTAAAATAAGTGGGAACTCGCATGAACGAATTTGAATTATTCCAAAGACGAGCGTTCGATGAGCTCAGATATGGTTAAGATAAAGAGATAATACAGACCGTTCATCAAAGTTCGGTTACAATAGGGTAGAATGTCACAGCCAAACAAAATAAACAAAAGTAAATACATAAATAACTATATCATACACTCGAAGTACAAACTACCAGGATGTGCTTATATTTTACATTTCACTCAGTATTTGCGAGATTTCTTGAATTTTTTTTACATATCATTGATATGAAATTGCCGGCAGCATAAATGTATCTGTATCTCTGTCTACAAGTTAACCTAGCAATCAGTCTTTATTTCATCAATTTATTTATATGGTCCTTACTCCTTAGGTTAATATGTTAACTGTTTTCATCACGTGGGTGTGCTAAGTCCATCACGGGCAGTAAGTCTACACAATATATCAAAATCGTGCTTAATCTTGCAATGTATCCATGACCTTGTTCACTTGTAAATTTACAGTAAATTTGGTTGAAGTTATTAAAAATGTAATTGCGTCAATATTTACAATTCATTGATGGATTTGATTTGGATGGATGGCAATATCTTTGTACAAGATTATCAAAATTGGCTGTTAATCGCACTGATCGGACATCCTATAAATAAATCTTCATGGTAATTTTTTTTATTATAAAAAAATGGTGATGCCAGAGCCATTACTTAAAACAGCACGCTAATCTCCGAAATTATTTGTAACCGTTCTAAGATAGAGTTCGACATATAATTTGATGAAATTAAAACAAAAAAGGTTAAAGCTTACAGCAATTGAAAGTTGTTAAATTGTAAGAAATTGGGATCAAAACTCTCAAAAAAAGATCAAAATATGCCAATGATTGAATCTAAAATCTCGTGACGATGAAACTTTAATGCATATTTTGTTGCCTGATAGTTAGCTTGCCATTTGAATGTCTATTTTTTAGAGTAATATGGGTCACAACTCGCAAGACGTGGTCAACATTTATTGACCATCAAATTCGTGTAAATCTATGATTGGTTACAGCTTTATATCGGTTTGGGTGCAATCAAACAATACAAAATGCGATGAATGTTCAAGTATTCACAAGGCGTTTGGCTGTCTATTTGATGCTGATGAAGTACCATAATTATAGGAAGTGTAAGGTTAGTGTGCTTTTTTTCCTTGGACTGAAGCAACATAGGGTGTTTGAAAAATATAATTTTAAAAAAATAAAAAAAATAGGACGCTGGACGGATTTCACGTTTGTTCATGGACGGATGTATGGACGCATGGGCTTAAGAAAGGACGGAGTAGTTTGCTAAAAGCCTGGCGAACAGTGCAAAAAAATATTTATAAAAAAAACAAGCAAAATATACACTGACAATTTTAACGCTCTAAGCAGTGGACGACAAAATGCCAAAGAAAACCAGGCACATGTAATGTACAAATAAAATTTGATTAGAAATGAAGATGATCTCGGTTATTCAAGCTTGAAGTATATTTGCTTTACTTGACAAAACTTGCATTCGAAAAGGTCAGTTAAAAAGGAAAATATATATTTTCAATATTAATATGATCTCAGACTTTATATGTATATCTTCCTGCTTGTCTATGTGTACATGTGTCTGTCTGTCTTTATTGAACTATACTTTCTAAGTTTATATTTCAAGTATACATATATGACTTTCCTAGATCTGTGTTAAACGTTTGTAAGTATTTACATATGTGCATTGGAAGGATTGCCTTGTCGGGAGATGTGATTGTTTCCAAAATAGATCACTAAAAATATGAAAAAGATCTAATTAAAAATATTTTAATAACAAAATACCAAGCCTGATTTTATGATGAATACTTTTATCTAAGTTAAGTGCGGGCATACTGAAGAATTAATACTGATGTATGGATCAGAATCCGATGTGGTTATATTAAAAAGTTACATGTCTATTTGCAATGGTTGACGCTGAGTGCACTTTATTTGTTAATCGCATCGCGAGGGTCGATCTTGCCGACCACTCTCATTAACATTCAGCGTGCTGTCTGCACCTTTGAGGTTCACGCATATCACGTGACTTTGTGCAATGTTGCTGTAAAGAGTGTTTAAGTTGTTACAATTTCCTTTTACTGCTTACATTTTGTACCGTGCATATACTTTACGATATACCCACTTTTTGAGCGAAACGTGGAAAAATAGCGGAAACAACAGGATAATTCTATAATATATGTCTTCTAGTGTAATGTTATGAATACCTAAATTATGATGAAGAAAAAAGTCTTCAAATAGATGAATTTTCATGTCAAAATGTCGCATATAGTATTTAAAATGGCTTTCAGATACTCTTTATGTACAAAAATCTTTATTTTTATTTTATATCCGTAAAGTGTCAAATATTGCATCTTGTATCAATTTACAATCATTTAAATTGCTGAAGTTTATTGTTTTATATTTTTTATTTTTATATGTCAGCAAGTATTGACTGCTGCTGTAAAAAATAGAGAGTGACTAAAGTTACTGAAAACCTGTTGGTAATTTAAGGTGTGTACAGCTTATGTGAAATCTGCGTTTTTCTACTGACAACTTGTTTTGGAAGTAGCAAACGGTGTGCACATTGGATGTTTTGACCAATTGAAAGATGAAGCATAAATATCATGGTCCACATCTTGCGTTGTAAAACTTATACGTGCACCGGATATGTAGTCAGGACTAAAATCATAAATGTAAAGGAACATACAAAAAAAAAAACAAAAAAAAAAAACAATCGTGAATAAGGTTTAATGAGTAATATGTGCATGTATCTGGTACGTTTCTAATGGTAGCATATTTTAAACGATAAAGATTACACTCACGTGGAGAACAAACCACTTGGTCCCCACTACCCAGGTAGCAGGTTTCAACAGATTTGTCTTGGTTTGTTGACCTACAATTTTATGAATACGATGAATGCAAAATGATCGGTAGATACAATGAACATTACATTATTGCACCACTCTGTAAATAAATCAACACGACGCCATCCTAGCGCTACCTTCACTGTACTTTAAGCTCTAGGGGGCGCAAAAAAGATTTATGTGCGATATTTGAACTCTTCAAAAGTGTCTTTAAAATATTTATAGCCTCCTCAAATTTTTAAAGCATAATTTTAGAAAATCTGGGGTTTAATAATTGGAAAAGAGTTGATTATTATTTTTCAATCCCGTGTGTTTTGTTTCTCAACAAAAGATTCCCGACCGGAAAAGGAGAAAAGTAAAGAAATTGACCATGAAGCATTATATCGCAATATTTTTTTCGACGCAATACATGCTTCGACCCAATATCCGTTGCTTACACTGAATCATTGACCAACTGTTGGCGAGTCGGTGTTATATATGCTCTATGAAAACGATATATTTGGATCTGCGTGACTGCAAAATATTGCAGGGTGTTAAAGCTTGCATAAACAGTGAGTATGCTGAATTAGAGGGAATCGAACCTTAGGATATGATACTCCTCTATGGTGGTCTCCTTTCATGACAAAGTGCAATTTTGTCTCTCTACACTCAAGCTTCAATCTAAAATGTGTTTTCGATTCGGACAATATGACATATTTTATGCATTTTGATACAACATATATTTGTCATTCTGAACTATTAACAAGTATAAATACTCCACAAAAAACCTCTACAAATTTAGGATTCTACTATTTACTATTCTACTATTTCCAAATGGAAATATTCTCGGTCTCAGGAGAGTGAGTGATATACATTTAAAACCCGTATCACGTTCGTTACGAGCTCGGAATTTGCTTAGCAGCACGTTTTCCTTGACTCATACGTGTTGCTGAAATTGAATTCGAACAAACTCTTTACCTACCAATCTCCAATACATTATTATTTTTTGTTGCAATCCGCGGACAAGGAATTTTAGCCATATATCTTCTAAATTGCAAAAGGGTGTATGCATGGTGATTGATCACATTACCATTTATATATTTATTTAATGTTTAATGTAGAAGCAATGGTGTGCCATCGTCTTGCGGCTTTAAGCCCGTAATGTTTCTCACTTGGGTTTTGCATAAAACTCAAAATTATATGAATCATTAATTAAGGTAATTTATATGTTCAGCGGGTAGTAAGCTGAGCATACACAATGAACAGGCAAAGGTAAAATTATTTACTTCAGACCTTGCTTCCTCGTTATATAATCTGACATTTGTCCTTTTGTATGTGTCAGTCAAATTCGTATAGTTTGCTCTTATTCGTTATGCATGATGCAGTAAGAGCTTACGTAAATGAAACTAATTCGAGATATTATAATTTATATGGCACCTTTTTACAGAAAGACAGTTCATACTGAGGTAGTAAATTATATTACATAACGATCTTGAATTTCAATAAACTCTTATCAAGATGAACTTTCACTGATACTTTTGTGTATTGCGTCAGCAATAATGAGCGGAAACATTTTATCTCACGAGGTTTTTATTAGATGGTATTTGTTGTGTGCCCTGAAAATGTTTTGTTTTATCGCATGATATGTTACATATGGTTAGATATAAATAAAAATAAAATGATACAGTCAAAATCTCTATACTGAGGACGTAAATACTATAATTCATTGCTGTCATCCAATCTAAAGATTGGAAACTAAACTTAAACCCTTGAATACAGATCATGTATTTTATCTAAGTATAACTAATCGTCACTTTCTGAAAAAAGTCTAGATATACAATTGTATTACTTATGTATTCTTGGTATAGTTTCAATTGAATATGGATTATATTTTCAAGGGAATACGGATGATAGAGTTGACAGTATTGAAATCTAAATGCGTTACCTTAAGAATTATCCTGAACAGTATGGAGATCAAAAATGAACTCTCCTTGTTTATCTCAAATGTATCTTTATAAATTATTTAGATGGTCTTGTGTTGCCATGTATGTATAATAATACTGCTACTAAATTATTAACATGATCGTACATTGCTGCATTGAAAATAAGACATCAAAACATACAATCTATCCAGCTATTTTGCATCTACGATTTTTCTACTGATGAAGAAGAAGCAAAAATATATGAGGTAGTTTTTATACTGGCCATTGTCTCAATAAAGCTTGGCTAATATTTTTCAGAAGGAAAGCCGTTCAACGCCAACGATAGAATTTCGTTTTAATTTTGTGCTTCACTTCTCAATAATTAAAAATGGTATATTTGTTCATCTTGGAAAATGCTATCCATTGTTTAATGTGTGAATTATTGCGTGTAAAAATACTACATTCACTATAGACTTAAAAATGATGTATTCCTTCCTCTGAAACGTGTGCGGTAGTTATCCTACAGAGAAAAGACCAACACTTTGAAGTAGAGATCGAAGTGTAAAGTAGTTACAACAAATACTGAAATGACCAGTGATATTGGAGAAATTTATGAAACTGAGTGACTGATTCTACCGCCTACAGCTGGTCAACAGATGATATAGCCATATGTAGGTTAAAGCATTCAGTGCTGATTATTGTTTTGTTTAATTAAACTGAAATATCATGCAATTAAGTATAACAGCATAGTTTGAGGCTTACATAGCTTATATTTTATCCTTTCATCTAAGTAGCAACGAGAAAAGAATAAATCATAGTTTTGTTAAAGTTTATAATATTACCTCTTAAAGAATAAAATGCAGCAAACTAAGACGAATTTGACACAAGACATACGAGATGCAACACAATAACCGTCGGATCAGACTTGTTGATCAAAAACAACTTGTCGAAAACAAGGACAAGCACATAAATACGCTTAAAGGGCAACACACCTAGGACCTTGCTAATGCCAATGTCCTTCCACACTTCCCTTGACTTAGAACCTTGCTGGAGCCAATGCATTTTGCACAATCCCCTTGTTGTAACTTTAGACATTGCTGGAGCTAATGTCCTTCCACACTCCCCTTGTTGCAAACATGACAATCGTAAAGACATTTAAACGCGTAAACTTTTACGAATAGTTTTGCACGCGTGTATCTGCAAAAGATTATTAGTTGTCATTATATATATATATATATATATATATATATATATATATATATATATATATATATATATATATATATATATATATATATATATATATATGACAACAATGACCTCTCCAGTACTCTAAATCCCCTGCGTGCGTTCGTGCGTTGTCGATTAAGTGTGTATATATATATATATATATATATATATATATATATATATATATATATATATATATATATATATATATATATATATATCAGCGCATTTATGGAACAAATTAAAATGTCACTATGTCACTATTAGTATTTTCAGTCTAATCTCGTTCTGGGAGAGGCAAGTAAGGAAATTGAAGACATTGAAACTGTAGACTGTTCTTATTTTAACAGGACATTTATAGTTAGACTACCACTGTATCTAACAAGGATACGTGGCACAACAGGACATTTATAGTTAGCCTAGCATTGTATCCAACCAGGGTACGTGGCAAAACAGGACATTTATAGTGAGACTACCATTGTATCCAACCAGGGTACGTGGCAAAACAGGACATTTATAGTGAGACTACCACTGTATCCAACCAGGATACGTGGCAAAACAGGACATTTATAGTGAGACTACCACTGTATCCAACCAGGATACGTGGCATAACAGGGCATTTATAGTTAGCCTAGCATTGTATCCCACAGGATACGTGACAAAACGGAACATTTATAAATAATTGTGTATGTTCTGCTATGCATCAAATGTTTCAGAAAGTATTTAAGACAGAATATGAGGACACAGGGTCAGATGTCTATTAAAATGACACAATCTGTGCTGGAAGTTTCCAGACCATAAAAAGACCGTTTGCCTGTTTTTCGTATTAGACTTTCTTTATATCTGAAGCTGAGATTTATGAACTGCTTAAGTGGCGAGACCTAATTTGCAATTTAGAATGATACCATTTAATCTAATTTGGATGGAGAGTAATCTTCATAAGTAATAACGAGAAACCGACTGTACAGACATACTGTTGTCAGTGAGCATTATATAACTGTTATTTCGTATTTTTAGAACCTCAAGTTCAAACCGACGGCGAAATTATGATACAAAAGTTGCCGATAATGTATTTTCATGACATTATCTGGCGTGGATTCTTGACCTTTGATAAGCAATATTATATGACTTACATGGGTTGTAAATTTGAACGTACGCTTTGTGGTTCTAGAGCTTTCATTCACTCAGTATTTTATTACATGTCACTCAATGTTATATTACTTGCTTTAATTTGCCTTGGATGCAACCTGGGGAGCATACATAAAAAAATGAACAGAGAAGAATTTGAATCTTTTAAAAAATGATCTTTTCCATTCTGCCTTTAAATATGAAAATTAGATGGTATTTGTTTTTGTGCCCTTAAAATGTTACTTTGTCTCCCATGATGTATTACATATGGTTAGGTATAAATAATGGAAATACTACAGTCAAAATCGCTAAGTTGAGGATGTAAATACTATAATTCTTTTCAGTCATCCAATCTAAAGATTGTCCAACATAACATAAACCCTTGAACGCAGATCACGTATTTCATCTGAGCTTAACTATTCGTCACTTTCTGAAAAACGTCTAGATATACAATTATATTACTTATGTATTCTTGAGATAGATTCAGTTATATATGGATGATATTTTGAAGGGAATGCGGATGATAGAGTTGACAGTATGGAAATCTAAATGGGCTACCTTAAGACTTGGCCTGAACAATATATGGAGGTAACAAATGAACTGTCTCCCTGATTATCTCAAATGTATCTTCACACATTATTTAGATGGTCTTGTTTTGCCATGTATGCATAATAATACTGCTACTAAATTATTAACATGATCTTACATTGCTGCATTGCAAATAAGACATAAAAAAATACAATCAATCCAGCTACTTTGCATCTAACATTTTCTAATGATGAAGAAGAAGCAAAAATATAAATTAAGGTAGTTTTTATACTAACCATTGTCTCAATAAGCTTGGCTAATATTTTTCAGAAGGAAAACCGTTCAACGCCAACGATAGAATTTCATTTTAATTTTGTTCTTCGTTTTTCAATACTTAACAATGGTATATTGCTTCATCTTGGAAAATGCTATCCATTGTTTAATGCGCGAATTATTTTGAGTAAAAAGACTGCATTCACCATAGACTTAAAAATGATGTATTCCCTCCTCTGATACGTGTGCGGTAGTTATCCCACAGAGAAAAGACGAACACTTTGAAGTAGAGATCGTAGTGTAAACTAGTTACAACAAATACTGAAATGACCAGTGATACTGGGGAAATTTATGAAACTGACTGACTGATGCTACCACCTACAGCTGGTCAACATATTATATACCCATAGGTAGGTTAAAGCATTCAGTGCTGATTATTGTTGTGTTTAATTAAACTGAAATATCATGCACTTAAGTATAACAGCATAGTTTGAGGCTTACATAGCTTATATTTTATCCTTTCATCTAAGTAGCAACGAGAAAAGAATAAATCATAGTTTTGTAAAAGTTTATATTACCTCTTAAATAATAAAATGCAGCAAACTAAGACGGAAAGAGGCAAGAACATGCCATGTTACTCCTTGCACAAGACAGTCCCCTAAATAATGTTTCATCAATGCTTTCGCGACATTTACGGTTGCATCTCTTCTTAAAAAATAAGTAAAAAAAAAAGAAATATAAGCGTGCCTCATATCTTAATTTCTTTATCCTTAGTTTAAGGGAACTATTGCTCATATTATTACTTATATTTTAAATGCGTTAATTGTTTCCGGTATCATCTCAAAATTGTTTGATATTGCGTTGGTTACCATTTGGTGCAATAGCTATATAGTGGAGGGAGAATATCAGGTCAACATTTCAATCAGTACCGATCCAGTAAATTTAAATTTACATAAAGGAAAATTCTCATATGCATGTTATACATTCAAACACTTGACACTTGAACGATAATTCAATTAGTACTCAATGGAACAAAAGTGTAATCTGTGACAAAAAGAGTGAAACGAAGCTTAAGAAATGAAAGGGAGAGGGGAGAAAAGGATGCAGTTTATTGCAAGCACTGTCGTCTTTTCATTTTATCTTGTTGGCTACAGTATTATATCCAGCATATATATTTGATTCAAGGAACCAGTTTTAGAAAATTACCTTTAAGTTACACAGAAAATACCCGAGAATAAATAGTCAGTCGGAGAGTATAAAGATCGACTAAAAAAATATCCACCTAAAGAAATAAAAGTTTTATTACCATTTTAAATAAATTACTGTTATTTTCACTATGGGAAATGAATACATTTCTCTGAGTTTACACGTATTATTTATTGCAATTGAGGATCTAACTGTCAAGTATTCAATTTCATATGACGCGTTTGATTCTCTGAAGACGTTCTCGAAGAAACAGTTACGTTCATATGCAAAACAAGATTACTAAATACAGTTTAATTTAAAATACAAAAACAAAGAAAATCATCAGATTCAATGGTAAAAAATGCACAACATATCCTTATTAAGAGTGTGCTACCTCATCTATTTCAATCAATTACTTATATACTATTTGGAATTGAAGAATTTAAGCATAAAATTTGAAGAAAACAAAAAGGCAAAGAAAAAGAAATGTAAGAAACTGTGTTATACCTCTCATCACATTTCCTCCTTACATTCGCATTTATTGGCTCAAACAAACAAAGATTTAAAACAAAAATTGTCATATGTTTCAAGACGTTAAATGACAACAAAAACATGCATCAAACTGCTTTCAATACATATATTTTTGACTTCATTGCAGCGTACAATTCCCATACATGCCGCAATATCATAGACTGCAATTTTGTACTGACAAGAGTGTATTGGATTGGTATTTACGCATCTTTAAGGAATGCTAAGGGTAACGAAACGGTGAAGATAGGATAACAAATAATATATAAAAGTAAAAGGAAATAGAGAATGAGAAAGACATTGAGAGATATGTGTGTTGGCGAAACTATCTTTAATGTATGAAAATAGGTAAATATGAATGTAAATAAGCAAACAAAATATATCAGAAAATATAAAAGTATATAGATTCTTTGTATCTACAAAATACAACAAAATATTATCGTAGGTAGTACACCCAGTTTTTATTCACTATTAATACACCTTTTAGTCTCACATTTGATATTCATAACATTTTCAAATTTACCTTGTTTTATAATACTTTCCATTATCATTTATTAACTAATCAATTACGTAAATAAAATAAGTATTATTCAATGAACACACAAAATAAGGCAAATTATCTCTCCGTCATAGCAAACACACAGGTACATTATTTTTTATATATCATCTGCCTCTTTTTCTACATGATTGAAAGAGTCATACACTGAGTACTGTCTGCAAACGTTTGCCTGAGCACGAGAATGACTTTGAAACCGAGGGATTAACATCAGTCTCGAGTGCTCCTGCACAGGTTGGCACACAACAAATTGTGCATAATCGTTATCCTTACATGATCAGTAAACTAAAAGAGTAATTTGGAACAACCACTACCAAACAAACATTCCAGAAAATGAATCTTCCGGCACTGTTGACATAAGAGTCAGGTCACTAAAGGCTCAGGGCAAGTTACAACATGGGACTTTACCTTGTGTCATTGCAGGAAATATACAGCGGAGAATTTAAATTGGTAAGGATATTCGTGCTTAATATCAGTGACCAAATATTAATGTGTCTATGACCCCAAAATTACACGTTCGCGTCGCGCCACTTCAGGCCAAATATTTAACGCCGCTTTTATATTGTAATACAGTCGATTGCAACTCGACTGTCCCAGAGTCGGCATATGCACAACACAAACCATACACGCAGCACTCTTGACGAAAACTGCTATTGTGTCGTAAGCTGCTCCGATTATAGCTTAAATGACAAAAAAACACACGTCAAACAAACCTGCCGCATCATGTAAAAATAAATTTTCGCTCATGCAAAATCGTTGAATTAATTGTATGTTCGAAATTATTGTAATTACCTTTAGGATGGGCAAGAAAGAAGGAGTTAAAACAGCATTTTGAATCTGTCTACACTATCTATGGAAAGACATTGGCAGCTCATCCGTTGAAATTCATACTGTTCTCGATCTTGATAAATGGAGTGCTAGGTCTTAGCCTTTACTTTCGATTCAATCTGAATAATGACGTCAAGTATTTGTATATACCAGAAAACACCAAGTCCCTAGTAGACAGGGCCAAGATCGACTCAATATTTAGCGATGCCTATTCAGCCTATCCGGCGAGGGACTGTCATACAGTGATATGTGCCCGATTTGAAATAAAAAATGTGTGATAGAAGGAATAGAACTGACGAACCCACCATTCCAAAACCGTGTTCAGAGTAAATCCGTCAAGTACATTTCTTGCAATGCTCCTATGCTCCAATGGCCTCTTGTCTTTTCTTGGTGATGTTAGTCTGGAAAACTAAACTCTACTTTCAACTAGGTATATAAAACTAAGAAGATTCAACATCAGACAGAGTTGTTCCTGTGAGCTGCAAAGGCAAGACGATGGCAAAATGAGTTCGTGAAAACACTGAAAACATTTAAGTCAATATTCTTGGTATTGACCTTTCATCAGCGGACTCCACTGAGATAAGCAACGAGGCCATTTTTGATACTCCCTTCTTTGGTCTTTGCTTCACTGTTCTTATCATATACAGCAACTTCATCACACGATCTGGAGATTGTGTGTCCAGATGGGTCCATCTAAGCCGTGCTGGGTTCCTGGTCGTGCCTTTGAGTGTTCTAGGGTCCTGGGGCTTTTTGAGCTGGTGTGGAATACTATTGACAAATATCATCGGCTGTACGCCATATGTTCTTTTAGGTAGATTTATTCATTCATACTTGGAGAAGATCATTGGTGATGTGATCATCTATTTTGTTTCTTCATTGCGAAAAAATCAAGAACACATAACTCTTCTACTACTAGAAGCAAACTTAACATACCTTCACAATAGCCGTACCAACGGTAAATTGTTACAGAAACATAAAGCGCCAGAAGAATTGCTCCTGAATTGTTTTTTTCTTTTGCTGAATTTTTGATGGATATAAATCTTAAGAATAATTTTTAAAATAATAAAGAAAAAAACACATGATTCAATGTTATTTATTGCTAAGTTATGTTTTGCCATTATTGAGTGTGTTTTGTTCATTTAATTTCGCAATATGCATTTTACTCCTTACGCATTTTATATATTATTTAAGTTACCAAAGTAACAAAAGATGTTCTAGCGTAATCACTTATTTAACCACTAAAATCATCACAGCTAAAAATAGTTCAGACTCAGATGTATTATATTATTTTATGAACATCTTAGAAATAACATAACTCATGTGTATAATGTGTAATCGTGTACATCTTAGAAACAATAGAACTCATGTGTATAATGTATAATCATGCACATGTTAGAAATAATATAACGCATGTGTATAATGTATAATTGTGTACATCTTAGAAATAATAGAACTCATGTGTATAATGTATAATCATGCACATGTTAGAAATAATATAACTCATGTGTATAATGTATAATCATGCACATGTTAGAAATAATATAACTCATGTGTATAATATATAATCGTGTAAATCTTAGAAACAATAGAACTCATGTGTATAATGTATATCGTGTACATCTTAGAAATAATATAACTCATGTGTATAATGTATAATCATGCACATGTTAGAAATAATATAACTCATGTGTATAATGTATAATCGTGTACATCTTAGAAACAATAGAACTCATGTGTATAATGTATAATCATGCACATGTTAGAAACAATAGAACTCATGTGTATAATGTATAATCATGCACATGTTAGAAATAATAGAACTCATGTGTATAATGTATAATCGTGTACATGTTAGAAACAATAGAACTCATGTGTATAATGTATAATCATGCACATGTTAGAAATAATAGAACTCATGTGTATAATGTATAATCATGCACATGTTAGAAACACTAGAACTCATGTGTATAATGTATAATCGTGTACATCTTAGAAACACTAGAACTCATGTGTATAATGTATAATCGTGTACATGTTAGAAACAATAGAACTCATGTGTATAATGTATAATCATGCACATGTTAGAAACAATAGAACTCATGTGTATAATGTATAATCATGCACATGCTAGAAATAATAGAACTCATGTGTATAATGTATAATCCTCATGTGTATAATGTATAATCATGCACATGTTAGAAACAATAGAACTCATGTGTATAATGTATAATCGTGTACATCTTAGAAACAATAGAACTCATGTGTATAATGTATAATCATACACATGTTAGAAATAATATAACTCATGTCTATAATGTATAATCGTGTACATCTTAGAAATAATAGAACTCATGTGTATAATGTATAATCGTGTACATCTTAGAAATAATAGAACTCATGTGTATAATGTATAATCGTGTACATCTTAAAAATAATTGAACTCATGTGTATAATGTATAATCGTGTACATCTTAGAAATAATAGAACTCATGTGTATAATTTATAATCGTGTACATCTTAGAAATAATAGAACTCATGTGTATAATGTATAATCGTGTACATCTTAAAAATAATTGAACTCATGTGTATAATGTATAATCATGCACATGTTAGAAATAATATAACTCATGTGTATAATCATGTACATCTTAGAAATAATATAACTCATGTGTATAATCATGTACATCTTAGAAATAATATAACTCATGTGTATAATCATGTACATCTTAGAAATAATATAACTCATGTGTATAATGTATAATCATGTACATGTTAGAAATAATATAAACTCATGTGTATAATCATGTACATCTTAGAAATAATATAACTCATGTGTATAATCATGTACATCTTAGAAATAATATAACTCATGTGTATAATGTATAATCATGTACATGTTAGAAATAATATAAACTCATGTGTATAATCATGTACATCTTAGAAATAATATAACTCATGTGTATAATCATGTACATCTTAGAAATAATATAACTCATGTGTATAATGTATAATCATGTACATGTTAGAAATAATATAAACTCATGTGTATAATCATGTACATCTTAGAAATAATATAACTCATGTGTATAATCATGTACATCTTAGAAATAATATAACTCATGTGTATAATGTATAATCATGTACATGTTAGAAATAATATAAACTCATGTGTATAATCATGTACATCTTAGAAATAATATAACTCATGTGTATAATCATGTACATCTTAGAAATAATATAACTCATGTGTATAATGTATAATCATGTACATGTTAGAAATAATATAAACTCATGTGTATAATCATGTACATCTTAGAGATAATATAACTCATGTGTACAATCATGTACACATTAGAAATAATATAACTCATGTGTATAATCATGTACATCTCTTTTCCTGTAATTAACTTCCGAACTTTTTTTTCAGGTCTTGAGATCGACTACATTTTGATCATACTGGGCCACACTGTGAAATAGGAGGTAATATCAGGTTATAAGGACCGTTTCATTACTACCTTTGCCCCATCGAGCACGGGTATTACTCTATAGGAATCGTGTCTTCTCTTTATATCTAGGTAGGTTGTTTCTGTTTATTGTTTACTGCATCTGAAATTTTCAAACAACAAAGAACATATATTTCTGTATTGATATCAATGTTGGCTGTACACAATAAGAAAGCTTGGCCAAGCCTGAAGGCTGTCATCATCCAACATTCGTCAAATTTACACACTGGATAAAACAACACGGGACTTTACCTTGTGTCTCTTACGGATGTATCAATTTTATTTTATTTAGGTTACTTCGCAGTTTCTATGTGGGGAGCTACTAATTTGAACTTTGAAATGCTAGAGAGCAATATGATCTCCCCTCATTCCTATTCCCACCTGTACAATAAGATATTTCTAGACTATTTTGGTAAAATGGAATCTGTAATGTCCTTTATTGATGGCTATGTTGATCATTCTGACTTACTCACTCAACAGAAAGTTTCAGATATTATTATCACCACGAAGACAAGCCGCAATATCTATGATAGCTTTGCTATAAACTGGCTCGATGCATACGAATTGCACATAAACTCAAGTAACAAATAGAATTTGTTAACACTGAGTCATTTCATCGAACAATACCAAGAGTATAAAAACGATGTGCGTTATTCAAAATATCGAAATGACAGCGTAATGGTTTCCCGCATCTACGTAAGAAAGGTAAACTTGAAAACTTCTGAGCAAGCAATATCGCTCTACAAGGATTTGAAACAGTTTTAAAAGATGAACATTTTACCAGGTTTTGCGTATTGCCCATTCTCAAATCGGATTGAATCTGCAACCGAACTGCAGTCAAATATCCTAAAGTCACTTATAGCAGCTATTATTACACTTGCGCTGATGTCGTTTGTCTTAATTCTTCAGACAATTCTTTTTTTGTCGTCATATGAACAGCTTTTTCTATTATGCTAGGTACATTCGGATTCCTTTGGTTCTGGGGTGTTTCCGTGACCACTCCGTACATCATACTTGCAACTGCATACGGTATTGAGATGGCAGTGGACGGCTGCTTTACTTTTTACTATATCGAGGCCATCGAGTGTATTCATCTCTTACAAGGGTCAAGTTCCCTATTTTTACCATGATTATTGAGTCCACATCTGGGCTTCCCATTCTTCTTCTTGTTAGATCCTACGTTTTCAGTACTTTTTTCAAAGTCGCCACACTGACTCCCTCCTATAGTCGCCACACTGACTCCCTTCCTGACTATGATGTTAGGTATATTTGGATTGTCTCTCAAGTCAGCCATTTCACCGAGCCCACGGCTGGCACTTTTAATGATACCAAACGTCGCACAATTTCAAGTTTCATTGACAACAGAGAAAGCAAGACTAAATTTGGAATAGTTAATCCTGGATTTCAGAAAACAACTGCACTGTTAACTGTAACGACTCTATGGCCTAAAAATATGTAACAGAAAGAAAGTGAAACAAACAATATAAGTAAAATCAACAAGCAATTTATTTCCAGACAATTAAAGTGAAAATTCAAAAGACACTTACAATGTTGTGGATTAAGATCCAAAAAATTCAATAATCTTAAGTGTCCTAATCACAAGTCCAAAATATAGAACGTTCCGAATGAATTTCAGTAGCCTTGAATGTCCTAATGTACCAGGAGTCTTGAATGTCCTGATGTAACACAATGATGTAATCCAGAATGTCTTTGAATGATTTCACAAAAATCCTAAAGTCATGTATGAATCCCAAAAAGTCCGAAAGGCTATGCGCACTTTAGTATTTCGAATGAATATTTTAAACAAAGAATTCCTCTTTCTAAATTTGCTCTGAATTTTCACAACACAACTATAAACATCTGATTATTAAACCAAATCCCTTAAAGACTGATAGTTAGCATAGGAAAGAAATACTGCTTACCAATCTTCCTATATATAAACACAGGTGATCTGACATAATTTTCTAGAAGATCATATGCCTACATGACAAAAATCAGTAATTCTAGTTGAAAAACCAATCTAATTGAAAACAAAAGCAACCCTGACCTCGAATTCTAAGTAAAAACTTGCTTACATCCTACAATCCAGGACAAAGTTAATATGTATGACAAAAGTGTTACGACTCTATGGTCTAAGAAAAATGTAACAGAAAGAAAGTGAAACAAACAAATCAAGTAAAAATCAACAAGCAATTTATTTCTAGATAATGAAAATGATAATCAAAAGACACTTACAGCAACGTGAATTAAAATCCCAATAATCCCAAAATCCTAAGTGTCCTAATCACAAGTACTAAATATAGAATGTTCCGAATGAATTAATGTATCCTCGAATGTGCTGATGTGCCAATAGTCTTTAATGTCCTGATGTGCCAGTAGTCTTTAATGTGCTGATGTGCAAAAATGAAGTACTCCAGAATATCTTTGAATAAGTTCACATAAATCCCCAAATCATCAATTGAAAATCCAAAATCCAAAAGTCTACGAGCACTATAATCCAATGAATATTTTAAATAATTCCTCTCTCTCAATCTGGAATGATTTTTCAAAACTGTAACATCTGATTACTAAAATAAATTCCTTAAGAGTGATCTTAATGACATGAAGTTTTGAATAGGAATGGAATCTTGTTTACCAAATGCAGTATGAATATAAGACTAGTCACACGACAGAATATTCTAGAATATTATATGGTGTATGTGACTTTTAACATAATTCTAAAGGAATTCTAGTTTTATCTGTAAAAAAACAACCCTGACCTCAAATTGAATCAACAACTTGTATACTAAAACCGTCCTTGAACTCAAATATTAAGTAAACAACCTAATTCAAGGACAATTGCTAAACATGTAAAACTGATATATAACACTTAGGTTTGAGCAAATAATAAAGTCAAGAAAAGTTTATAATTTTCTGAAATATTTATAATAGTATGTAAAAACCATACATAGCAAAAGTTAAATATGTAAACATTATACATAACAAAACATCCTCAGAAAGCTTTGATGGTTTCTTTGAAACTGTCAAAAAAAAAAAGAAAAAAACAAAAAAAAACCCTGCAAATATATTATTACTTGCATACATAAAAGTGTGCTATGTGACAGTATATGCATGCGAGTAAAGACTTTTGTAAGATTGTTTCTTTAATCTCTTGTCGCTAAAATATGTTCATGCATTTACACGCATACATCTAGATACATGTCGTTTGATATAAAGAAAACCAACTATCTCATCTTTAAAGGCTCAAGCTAACCTACTGAAGGTTAATGATGGATAAATCACGCGTCCTTCAAGATATAAAATATTTCCATATGTATAGAAAACGCGATGCTAGATGCATTTTAACTGCGCTAATTATTGAAATCCGGGTTCGTATGAGAATGACACAAAACCTTCATAGTTGTGATCTGTTCACCGATTTACATGTTCTTTCTGGCAAGTTTACAAACATTTGAAAGCAAATGCACCTCTAGGCAGTATTGATGTGCATTAATTATACAGCTTGAGGAGTATACTGAACTTTCAGGAACCAGATAAAAGCTATTTCCTAATTAACATTTTGTGATTTACCGTGATTTTAGCTGGAAGATGCATATATCTATATATTTTCATACACAAAAGGATAAAACATCACCGGTAGGTGCACAAAGAGACAATCATAATCACAACGACAATAAATTTATCAGCAATTTATAGTCACCAACCCAAAATAGATTATAATATCTCAAAAAGGACATAAGAAGAGCGCCTGGTGACAAAATATCGAAAAATTTTAAAACTGCAAGGTCTGTGGTTTCTTTATTATGTTCCTTGCTGAAATGTACGCAATCTTTTTAAAGTCCTGTAAATAGAGCCTTGGAACAAATATTGAGTCAAATCCATGCACGCTCTACTGATATAGAGATTGAATTAACAATACGATCACTTGGGTTTATCAAACATAATGATGTAAGATATTGTGTCTAACATTTGAATAAAATAAACATTTAAAATTACATTATATTCATCTTCAACCAAGCCCAGCTTATCACAAGAGAGCATAATCGCTATTTCAAAGGAATTTGTTTCAATGTTTAAGAAATGTATCCTACTGAATCACCATTAAATTGTGAATAGAGGATCTAATTTTGGAAAGAGCTTCTCTGTATTTGAAGGATAATTCTAATGATTAAAATACTCACTTACATATTTAACTTGTAACTTCTGTAAATAATAAACCTTTCTCGACATATATGTCCCTAGTCCATTTCTTTAACATTGACCTTTGTCGAGGCGAATATGAAGTTTTATGAAACCTTAAACCTCGTATTGACCGACGGGAGTCGGAGGCCAATATGTTAGGTCTACTGGTTCATAAAACTTCATTCTCATATTCATTATTAAAACCCATTAGCTTCTTGAGTACTATGGCAACATATTTTATATTAGATCACAAATGTTTGAAATCTTTTAATTATTCTACTTTGAACAAATACTTTAAGGAGTATTTCAGGACAGAGAAACGTATTTGAAAATGTTAATCAGTCGAGCAAGAAGTTTATCTACCAAACCAAAGACAAAACAAATAGTGTGAGTGCTATGTGGAAACGAGGTGCCATCTAGTGAATACAGACAAAACAAATTCCTTGTTACCAGAAAGACTGACCAATATATTCTCATTGAAAAGCGCTTAAATGTTGAAATTTCTGCTCGTCATTATACAGATATTGCGTACATAAAATGCGTACAAAGTCTAGTTTAGGCTGGTTCAACAATACAGGAGCATAAATGAGAGTATGACAAGAGAATTAGGAGATTGACACAATTACATTGTCCTGAAAATACAAAACGACAATTATCCCGCATTGGATTTTTCAATAGACATCCTAGATGCGGACATATTTTCCACTGAAATCCGCGAAAATTCACGGATCTCTGCGGAATTGTTCAATAGTCTGCGGACTTTCCGCATCAATAGATGTTCTTGCTGAAATAATACCACTCATCTCTATGGAAATTTCTTCTATACAGTATATAGAATTTTGCTAAAAGTTCAAACGTGTAATGTTTCATGCACACAAAATAGCGGAACAAACCTGACAAATATGACCTTCAGACCAAATATAAGTACAGAAAATAGGACTTAGTTTATTTTGAATGTGGAATTTATCGAAATTCTGGACTTATTACTTTTTCATTACTAAAGTTACTTATTGCATTGCTTAATTTCATTGTAACTGCTATGATCAGGAAACTTATTTGATGGCATGTCGTCTGACGTCCATAGTTCGTTCAAAATCTGTCCGGTAGCACAGTTTACTAACGCTACTTATCCTCTCTAATAAGAGAATTGCCATGGAACTTTAAAGACGCATTTATCATTCTTGGCACAAACGATGAAACAAATTGGTACGAAATCTCAAATAATCGGGAGTAGTCGGTTTTAAATCGATGAGTAAATACGCACGAGGTGTTTGCGTGGCATCGTCATACGCATAATTCAGCCAAGGGGTTTCTAACCGTTTGGCTAACACTTGCACTTGAGATTTTTCTCTTGGACTTTTAAACAATATCACATAATGGGCATTGATGGCACAATGTGCTTTACTTTGTAGAACAAAATTTGAGTAATGTAAATAATACTGGTATTACGATGATGTCCTTTTCGTGTAAACCAAAGTTTAATTTCTTCTTGGTCTTCTCCTAGCATGTCATCGAAGATGACAAGATGTGTTTGACTAAAGTCAGACATGATTCCATCGTCTTCACGAGGAATGCCTTCTACAAATGAAATGGATTCTCCTTGACTTTCTTGGAGTAATGTGTAAGCCGATTGCCACTCTTTGTAACACCACACGATACGTTGGGGTGGACGATCAAACAAGTGCGATTTGTGTTCGATCAAACGTTTGACAAATTCGGTTTTGCCTAAACCACTCGGTCCAGCAATCGGCATGTTAAAGGGATGACGAAGATACAAGATCTCCCAACTTTGACGATCTAATTTTTCGTAAATCACTTTGAGAACAGACGAGAGGGAGGAGGAGGGTACAGACATAAGTATAGCGTTGAGAATTCTGCGATTACAATCAACGTCACAAGACATTTTATACATTTGATACACGTTTCATGTTTTCTTAAAAAGTGTAACTACAACAAAAACATATTTACATTTAAATAATTAAAACACGAAAACGCATAAGGCATAAATGACTTCGTACATTAATGAGGCACAAATTAAAATCACCAAAGCTGAGCTTCATATAAACAAGCAAGTGTAAAATATTCTCAATCTGTTGGATTCCCATGAAATCTACGTACACACTCTGGTGTTCTTCTAGTCTCTAAAAAATTCAGTGTCTCCAATTTCTCCGGGAATGTTATTTCTCCCTCATTCTTTTTTATTTGCACAATGGTACTACAACTACTTTCCTAGACTTGTAATATTTATTCCTCTATGTTTGGTTCTTCTACCACTGTTTTAAAATTGTCTTTAATTTCATTTTCACTTCTTGCATTGGTTCTAAGTTTATTATTTGTTCTTGGATTAGTGACACACAATGTGTTTGGCATAATGAGCCACTTCTTGTATCCAAGCAACACAATTTGTCTTTCGTAAACAGATAAAGTTTTAGTGGTCATCTCTTTGCTGCATGAACTGTTCATAAATGGCCCACAACGAATTTCCTGGGAAACGATATCTGATAAAAGTAGTGACTAACACACACACTACAATGGAATCGTAGGATATGGAAACAGTTCTTGTTAAAGGGTCTGGTAATCCTCTAAGTCCTGAACACTGTAATTGACTTCCTTCCACGGTATTTGTTGCAAAACTGAGGACAAAAGTCGTGGCATGGTAAGCTTTATATCCACGTAGCTTAATGTGTCTGTGATAGTCTTTCCCACTAATCAGTCTTCTTATACTGTGGAAATAGGAATAGTTTAAAAATCGATAAATGATTTTGAGCTTGCGTTTCACTTGTAAACACTCTGTCTTCCAGCTCCAAAGGTAGATCTTGAACGTGCTTTTCTAAATTAGTCATTCACAGAAATATATTTCCTTTTGATGAAATAGTCATACTTTATACACATGGTATCTACTAGTACGGAGTGGAACATAAATGTTTTAGTCACTAAAACACACACCACACGTCTTCAAGAAGTCTCTTCTGGAGGTGGCACGTCTTATAAACGTTTTTTGTAATCCTGTAAATCTTCATCCTCTGGAAGAAGAATTCCTTGTAGTATTGCAACCTTGTAGGTAGAGGTTGTGGAATCGAAATTCTTCTGAGTCGTGTATATGTGACAGCACGAAGACCATCTGGTATGTTCCAGGAAAGCTGAGTCTTTATACTCCCATTTGTGGATCTTTATACTACAACTGAAAAACTGTACTTGATCTCCTCGTCCCGATTAGACAAATCCGGCTCTGGCTAACGATTTGGTACTGGGTATTCCATCCAGATCTTTGGGCCATTGTTTGAGTCGACTTTCAAAGTCACAATATGCACTCAAAGCCACAGGAAACGTGTATTCTTCTTTGATTTGTAAATCTCAATGAGCTAGTGGTATCTAAAGTGGCTTGCGAGTGTATGGATGAAATCCTTAGATAGTTACACTCACGGCATCACTTTTACCAGTAAAGCAGAAAGGTCATGCGCATTCGCTTTCGGAGTTCATAGTGGGTCCCTCACTCGGTTGCTGTGTCGAATTATTCATCATCTTTCTCGGTTGACGTTTGTCGTCACAATGAAGTGTTGGTCTTGGAACGTTTCCTTTTTAGATACTGGAGCTCAGCGTGTCCGTACGGTAAAGTGTTCTGGTCTGGAAATCGCACTCGTTCCTGGTAGACAATTTAATAGACCTTTTCGAAAGGTCGACTGACGATTTGGTGGTTAGGTAGACGTACATTTTTGTGTGGATCCAATGTTGTCACGTGAAAGTCTTGATCGTGTCCGGACTGTAAAGCTTCTTTCAAATCATCAAAGTTGACAACTTGACTCGATCGATAATTCAGTCCTTGGACTTTGCATCTGGTATAAATTTCTGTAAGTCTCTGTATTGGTATAAGTAATTTTGGGGCCGCCGCTAGAATAAACTGACAATAGTGTCTTTGTGCTCGTTCGACCATGCACATAAATGGTCCCCTTCGATTTTTGGGTGATGGCTATGAGGCCGATGGATGTACATACAACTGTCGGTGTCAAAGTAAGTCATACAATTTTAAACGGGTATTGGCTCTCGCGTACGCTGCAATGATAGCAGTTCCAAACGCGTCGGTTCGTACAAACTATGTCATTTCTTCGTAATTCACCAAGATCAAATCATCAGGGATGATTTCCACGCGTTTCATATTTCCTTTGTGGTCCACAAGTTAAAAGTAGCGACACTTGGATCTGCCAAGCGTTCCATCTTGGGGAATATCAGACGATGTGTCAATTTTCCCCAGAAACAATTTAAGATGACTTTAGCAAACGATCTTCTACATTCGTTCTTTTCCACGTATTCAAAAGTAATGCCTTCTAAGAATCTATACCGTTCTTTGAATGTATCTTTGTCTTATGGAGTCTGACACAAAGATGAATAGCCACTATCTTCTTGTTTCAGTTTGAGAAATTCATTGACGTAGCCGGAACAAATCTTTTATTTTAGTCTTCGTCCATTCCGGTATAGTTCTGCGGTAGGAAAGTTCCAAATTTTGTATACTTTTAACAAGCGGTATCCACGATCCAGTGCACGAAACAATTCAGTACTTACCCACGTTCCTGTCAAAGTGCGTTCTTTATCCTTGTGGCAACAAGATTGGTCTTGATTACATGTTTCAGCACACGTATGACATAAAGGAAACATCAGTTTTCCCTGGCAATGATTTGGTAAGACAGGATGGTGCAAGTGGGTTGGAAGTAATACTTTTGCATTTGTTGAAACTGTCGTATTGACGAATGTGTTTCACGTCGATGTGTTCGGTCAACATTTCACGATGCCATGTAGGATATCGAGCATATATTTGCACACGCGAAAATACAAGGAACACACATCGAAGTATTTGATTTCTTCTCTTTGAGATTCGTCCACGTCTTACAGCAAGCGTGTTGCATTGGTTCGTTCTCCAAACAAACTGTCGCGGGATTCAAAGGTTCAATATCTACTACGTCGTAACTTTCGGCAATGCGTCTAAATTCTAGATCAGTTTTAAAATGTCGATCCTAATTGTGCTCCGACATTTCTATCACTTGGTATCCCTGTCTTTTTAACCTCAGGCGTCGTTGGTATGTTTCCTCGTACACGTCGTCTGTGGTAAACTCTGAGAAAGGACTTTGCAGGTTTCGTTGAGGAAAGCAAGTAGGGCATCCGTGAAATAAACATCCCTGGAATTCACAGACGATCTGAAGGTTTTCTAAACCCAAGCCATCCATAGAAAGACTTCCAATTTTTTTCTACACAGTTTCTAGCATGTTGTATACATTTGTGTTCACTTTCACAGAAGTACCTGAGCCAGCGCAAAGCTTTGGCAGAGTATCGACGGCTGACCGAAAGATAGGATTGAAGGGGTATAATAGCTAGTTTGTTCTCAGGCATAAACTTTTTTTCGATAGACTAATCCACACGCTTTGGCAATGGTAGATGCTTCCTTCAAAGAATTGATACCTCCGTGATCCGATAATAATTGTCGAAATTATTTCACAACAACGGAGTAAAATGTCCACATATGATCGATAATATTTCAACAGTTTCTTCTTGACAGTTACACGGGTTTGAAAAGTGAGTTTGGTATCAACCGTAGAATGCTTATTGTTCTTCTGTGTACATACCGTCGGAGTCTTAATAGTGAACGTCAGGCAAATACTGGAGCACAACGTGTTGATTAGCTTCGGTATTGAAAAAGTACGCAAAATAACCTTTGACCATTTCTGTCATTCTAAAATTTTCAGGCATTCTGCTAAATGCATGGCCAAAAAACTCATGAAATCTTTAAACTGGACTTGTCCCACTTTCATGTAGATGAGTTTGACTCCGTTCCTGGTGACTGTGGACATTCGGTGCCTTGTTCTGAATAATATTTCTAACGAAATTGTCCATTGTATCCTGAGAAATTGTGAGCCATGACTGTTGCATATTGATTAAAGTCCCCGAAACGCTGAATGTTCTCTTCGCTCCAAGTGTCATTGGTAGGGCCTAAAATCTAAAATCGATTTGGCTAAATCAGGAGGAGTGTGGGGTTCCCGAAAGATGTTTTCATGTATCCTGAATCTTACTACAATTGGGACAGTGAAAAAATATAGGTTCGTGTGTGCACTTCTCACAAGCACGATGAGCTACGCATAAATTACGGATATAAATGCGTCTCTTGTGCACATTCAAAGTAAAAAAATATAAAATCCACTTGTTTCTTTTTGTTCTTGTGCTGGTCTTCCCTGAAGTCTTCCTCCAGTTCATTCTTATATTTTGAATGCAGCATTGATGATCAAAGTCAACGATTTGGTCACAAAAACGGGATCTTTTCTTTCCTGGACAAACGTGTGCCTTTGAGTTATTGGTTCGAATAAGATGTTCAAAAGTGGAGCACAATCGCAATAATTCGCAAGCACTTTTCTGTTGTTCAACTTGTTTCGTGCGCTGTTGTTCGTAACAAGTTGGACTGACAAAGGTTCGTTTACAAGTCGAGCAATGATTTCGTTCTTTTCCTTCAAGAATGCATGGTCTGGACGCTAAATACCCACGATATCTCTCTCCGCAATGAATGTGTTGCTCCTGACTGGTATATCCTTGGTCACATTTACTTCAATAATATCAGTATCCAAGAAATCCTGGGATGGTTGTAATGGTATCAAAATGGTCTTGATGATGATATACATGAATCTATTTTTCGTCTCTGAAATCTGGTCCTCGAAACACGAGAGCTGTGCGAATGACTTGAGGGTACACGTTCGACCTATAGCGATAAGCCAACACGTCTTGAAGTTTTTGCATTTCAGGAATGCCACTCACCGTCTCTTTGAAAAGGCCTGCTTGCTCCAAAAGGAGTTGTGCTTCTCTCCGTTGTTTCGCTTTGTCAGATTCCATGCTCGTTTCAATTCTGCTGTATCATTCTTCTCGGCATACGTTTGATCCACGACGATGGCTAGGGCTAAGCACATCTGGTCTTGTGAGTTGTCAATTTGGACGATACTGCCTTTGGTACTGCGAATGTCATTCACCAATAAAACATTGCGTCGTCCGCTTCCTCAAGGTGGTGATGTTAAACTCGTCATTTGATTGTTGGACATGTTGACATTTGTCAATGACTTAGGACGGTGTTAATTCTGTCAGTGTACTAAACTCGATCCAGACATTAGATTTCAAACTGTCGTGATTGATGGAGAGTCTCAAACGATCGTCCTCTTTAGCTTGGCACTGTCGTTTCAATGTCTCTAACAACAAATCCCATAAGTCTGTAATGACACCTGCTGCATTCTTTTGCTGCAATTCAGGCTTAAACTCTTTAAATTTCACCGTGTAGGTGTAAGCCGTGGTTCTAAGTTTTATGGAAATCAGTTTTCCCGATTATTTTCGGGAACTTCTGAACGACTTTCTTTCTTCGTGGATATGGCCTCTCTTGGTCTTGTAGCAGAAGCTGAGGGTGTTGGATCAAGCTCACTCATGTCATCTTCATAATCACTGGTTTATACTTGTGCTAACATTTCACTAAGCGTATCAGGTGACAGCGAAAGTTTTCGTCGTCGTCTCTTGGCTTCTTCTTCTGGTTTTATCTTTGCAGAGTATGATCGTTTCATCCCGATTCCAAACTTTGATTTGACTAAGTTTAACACACACTCGCTCCCTATATATATATATATATATATATATATATATATATATATATATATATATATATATATATATATAGAGAGAGAGAGAGAGAGAGAGAGAGAGAGCTTCTCACCCTAAGAGTATATATTCAATCAGCTTTCAGACTGTGAAGAAGAAGAAGATGGAAGAATCAAAACAGATCGCTCCTCTCGTCAGTGATTTACAGAGTGTCATTCGAAAGTATACTTCCAACAAGACTACGGACTACTCCTCTCTAGATAAAAGTCAAGATTCTTACTATTTCTGTTAAGCGAAAGGACATTGGGCTCCGTAATGTCTACAACGTCAAAGCAAAGGAAAGATAGGAGACAAAAATAGACAAAGGTACATATACCTGTTATCATTGTCAGGAAAAAGGACATTTTTCTTTAGAGTGTCCTAAGAAAAAAGAGAGCAAGCAAGTGGAGAAACAGGAGGAGGTGCGTTCTTTAGAAATAGAAGAAGAAGAAACTATACCCGTCAAGAAATGCAAGAAGGCAAGAGAACTAGAATACAGTGAAGAGAAAAAATCCATACCAGTGAAGAAATTTAAACAAGAGACAGACGGTGAAAGAAAGAAAGAAAGAAAGAAAGAAAGAAAGAAAGAAAGAAAGAAGAAAATATACTTTTGTGACGTGTTATGAAATTTCATTGTGATTCTGATTTTAAGAGAATAAAAAAAACCGTAGGTGTGTCTTTGTCGTGCCTTATTCTTTTAGTATGTATCATATAATTAAACACAGTCACACACGCACACCATTGAAACATGGGAAAAGGGATTTAAGTTTTACTTGGTTTTGCAATCACTGAGTAGTATTTCTTTTCTAAGAGATATAAGTGGCACTGAAACGGACCGTTGGGTTTTTTAAAAAAAAACCTATGGACTTGACATTATCAACTTTAACTGTCTTAATCGTTGCCCGCTGTTGCTGCTTTGGTAGTGGTAGTAGTAACTGTTGCTGCTGGCATCTCAGTGGCGGTGAGAGTGTATGTAGTGATGATAGTTTCAGAAATCTTGGCCCGTGCAAGTCTTTTTCTCTTGGGTTCAGCTGAAAAAGTCTAATACATTTATGTCAGAAACCTTAACTTCTTCAAAATGTCTTGTAACAGATTCACTGTTACGACTAGGGGTAACGTAACAAAAGAAAAGACTCAAGCAAGCGATCAAGATTTAAAACATAAATATTTAATTTCCTAAAATATATTAATATTTCAACAAATAATCAAAGTGAAAGAATTAAAAATAACTTACAGTCTAGCATATCCTTAAAAGTCCTAAATTGTTCTAATGTTCACTGATCAGGAAGTTAATCCAAATTATTCCGAATGAAACCACCACTGTGCTAATGTACTAACAAGAGTCAGTAATATCCAAGTGTTATTAATTCAAAGTAATCCTTGTGAATATAGAATATCACACAAGTTCTAGCGATGTTTCCCATAATTCCAACGGAGCTGTATAATTCTTAAATCTCAGTAGTTAACCCCAAAAATGTACTGTCTGGAAAATATTTCTGAAGTGGCAGTACTAAATCCAAAATGTACTGTATAATAATATCTTTGCAGCAGAATATCACATAGAAAGAACCAATTTAGTTAAAGAACTCTCAAGCTGACGAAACTATGTAGAATGACGAACGCTGCGATTACATCTTATTTTATAGTTTTTTGTACTGCGTCATTGAAACAAACCAAATTATTATTCCGTCTCAAATCAACACCTAAATATTACGATCTTACTATTTAACTTCTGGTGAACAAAGTGAATAATTCTTGGATTGCGAAATCCATGTCTGTTCAATGGTGCAAATCTCACGTGACATGACTAATACTTCAAACGATAATATTGATTTTCCCAGGACTAATGTACTGGGTCACATTGAAATTACCATATATGTGTACTCTGCAAAACGACACCTTTTAGACTATTATACAGAGGTCATAAACTAATAAAACTATACCATTATTTAACAGAAATGACACATAATTCCGTAAACTCACCGTTTCGTTTTCACTCCCTTCCTTCTGCCATTCACAATTCAAAGCTTTCCTCTTCTTCTTCTTCTTCTTACTTTCTTCTTTTATCCTCTTGCTCTTGTTGAACAAATGCTTCTTCTGCTTCTTTCTGTCGTTGAAAGAAACTCTCCGATTTTTCCTTCTGATTTTTTCTGAAATCATTCACCAGTGGTAACGATGGAGAAGAATACCTATCACAGCTGAAGTAGCAGTCGTAGTCATAGCACTATCGCTTCCAGTATACGAGGTCTCCGCAGCAGGTGCACCCCAATACATTGTCTTCGTTGTTTCAGCATAGGTATGGTACTCACACTGTTCCGCAATGGTAAACCGTAGTTACGTTGGTGCGCCTATATATTAAAGTGACGTCACGCGTCCGCTCTCATCTGATTGGAAGAGAAACCGCACGCTCTGGCTGAAGTTTGTAACGCGAGTTTTGATTGGTGGAGCATTTTAATCCGTTTCGATCCGGTCTACGGCTATATACACAAGCGCATTCTTCTATGGTTTCACCTGTTTCCAAGATAACTCAAGCAAGATTTGGACTAGTGCAGAGTCATCAACCATCGTTTCGGGCTTGCTGTTCAACCCGGACTACCCCATGTATGTGAAGGTATCGTGGGTCATTACCAGGATCATAGACACAGCGATATAGAAAAGAAGAGAGGCAAGGGTGTCTGAAGCGGGTCTTACTGTGCGACGGAGTTTGAGAAGAAGAAGACCAGTGATTCGACGCCACTTATGTTAACCTCCTTTGGTTAACAAAACACCAACGGCCCTTTTTAGAGCCACCCTGATCGCCAGAAAAAAGAGATACTAATCTTATTTGTTAATTCTTTTGTGTTTTATGTTTTGTGTATATTTTTGTGCATGTATATGTTGTTTACATCTAAAATTTAAAAATCACTTTTACCCCTTCTCTCTTCTGTGTGAAATTATGTTTGTACGAAAGGGTATTGTAGTGTGTCGATAAATACTTACTACCCTTCTTCTGTGTGATACTATGTTTGTATGAAAGTATGTCTATAAACACTTCATACCCTTTCCGTTGGAATGTAAGGGTGTGTGTTAGGATAGTAATAAAAAGCGGGTGTTGGATTTTAGGGGGGTGTGTTTGGATAGTATATGAGGTGTTTTTGGATAGTACAGGTGTGTGTTGGATTGTAGATATAAAAAAAAAATAACATTACCATTCCCGTTTGAGGCCATACATTCTTAGGCTCATGTTAATTTCCCGTTTGAGTCTATAAACTTTTGACCCTTTGAGGCAATAAACCCCATAATACCATCCCCATGTTAAACCTATGGACCATTTTAACATTGGATTTCCCGAGGTCCAAGTATCCCCCGCATGTTAACCTATGGGCGCCAATATACTTATCGTTTGAGGTCCAAGTGCCCCATACAACTACTATTGTCAATGAATTGTGTTATGTGATAGAGTGCCATAGAGAATCTCCGATCAATTTTTATTTTACAAGCTCAGTTCTTACAGCATTTGCTTTTATTCCTCCTTCTCCTCCTTTTTCACATTTTGAATTAAATGCTGTATGTTTTGGAATGTGAACATATGTCTTCTATACTACTCTTGCGGTCGGTGTGAGATGTTTTTCATGGATTCTGGATATCCTGTTAGCCTGGTGAGTGTTTCTTCTGTCTATTTTTCCCTTCTGATTGAGAAGTTAATAGCTAGTGATTTGTGAAGCAAAGCATTTGCAGGAAATGTGAAGATCATTAGGTATATTCACTGTGCTCTGCCTTTTAGATGTGCTGAAAAGAAAATAATAGCAATTTTTGGAATTTTTACCTACAATTATATTAAAACAAGGTCCACTTTGTTCGATTATTAACAAGGTTAATCCGCATGGCTTATAATTACGAGGTGCTCATAATTCTTGCTTTTAATTACTGTGTCACAAGTGCATATTTTGTGATGAAAAGAAGAAAAAAAAACATTTGAATATTCATCCTCTCAGAATATGACGCTGTGTTCTACAATAAAACTTTGCGTAACAAGTTAATCCCAATTAACATTTTCTGTATGAACATTACCTTGATTTATGTAGACTACCTTGTCTTTCTATTATTGACCTTTAATCTGGTAACATTCTATCACAGAAGTTTAGAAAAAAGCCTCGATCAAGAAATAAATGAAATTATTTGATCAAAAATTCCCTGATAGGATTTTAAAAACCCGATAACTGCTATAAGTGACTCACCATTTGTATCAATCAACACGGAACTATAATACCTATCGTAAGAGGTAAGAGCACATGTCATATAGGATACTATTCGAAATATCAGGTATGAAAAGAATTTGGAACTTCAAGAAACTCCATTCATTGTGATCAAACCTGACACATTTATTTACATAGCAAATTGCCAATGATACAAGATTAAATGGGCAATACATTTTACTTTCAAATTGCAACGAGTTCATGACTGATAGAATTACAGGGCTTTTAGTGATCACACACACACACACACACACACACAGACACACACACAAGAAAAGAAACAACAAAAAAAGACGCCATGATACTAAATCTCACTTCAAATACACAATACTTTATTGCCTGATTTAATACATTAGAATGAGCTTGTCCTTCTTTAATATATTAAACTGCCTATATTTAAATAAGTAGACTAAAGTATTTTGTCTTTTTACAAATCTAGCAAGGTATACAAAGTATGTTTACCATTATTTTAGGTAGTGAACTGGATACACAATGGATTTTAAACAATTAATCTCAAAAACAGGGAAACGTTCAGGAAATAAATGAACTAGAACTTTGCTGAGTTTGCTGCTATATTCCTTTTCCCCATCATCAGGAAATCTGATTAAATATTGAATGCGAAAACAACGATAAAGGCATCAGTTATTGGTTGGTGCAGATTGAACTGTTTGTTTTTTCTTTTACCAAGGATAAAAAGAAAAGTGTGCGCTATCAACACTGTTTGTGAGCGAGACTGGCAAGACTATTATGTTGACTGAACAAATTTGCAACGTAGCAAAGACATTGTCGCTGTTCTGATTATACAATTATATTTTAATCTCCATTCCAAGATCCATAAACAATGAAATTTATATGTCATGAAGGAACTTCATCATTAAATTAAGATCGTGTACAAGATCAAACACGAACAATTTCAACCTTGTCCTGCATCCTTACAATATGATTGATTATTTATCTGGATATTCTGAAATTAAAATGAAGCATCAATACATGTAATATAAATGCAATTCTTAATCATATTAGTGTGTTTTAACGAGTGCTAATGTCATAGACATCACTCCTTGCAAACAAGCCACCCTGATATTCACAACACATTGCATTTTAGACATAATCTTGCAAACAAGCCACCCTGATATTCACAACACATTGCATTTTAGACATAATGATTACATTATCATTATCATTGCACCTTTGTATGTCACGCCTCTGCGGCGACATCAAAAATTTATTACTTGCATGCATTGGTGATGAAGTAATGTATCTAATTATAAATATGCATTGTCATGTCTTGAAAAAAATGTTCTTTTTCACCCATTAAACTGCGAACGAAGTCGTGTTGCGCATAAACAATGGTCTGCATCAAGTACCGTATCAGTGTGCATTAAACTAATTCGTGAACTCATTTTGTTTCTAAAGAGTAATATAGATGTGTGTCATAATCGATGACTATCGTCCTCAATTGATGTAAATTCCCGTAAACAGGACATATTGAGGTAGAGCTATATCGTGCTATTACTCTCTATTTTGAAAACAAAAATATTAAAGTGGCATAACTGGATTGTATTCCTTTCATCATTATCATGAATTCCTATGAGATAACTATCCGTCCACAGTATAAACTATTTAAATGGGATACAATCGATAATTATTAAATAGGTAATGACACATACAAGTACGTTAATTATTTGCTGTTTTTCTGACTAAATAATATTCATTAAAATATTTGCTACCCAATTTCCTTGATAAGATGCAATAAGTAGATTTGCTAATGTTTCTTTTTAAACTATGAAGGCTATGGAGGAGGATCAGATCGATGGGAAAGGTTAGACCCTTCTGAAATTTTTATGCAGACAGCTCAATAATGCTGTTCACCTTGTGAAGTTTTGCAATTTTATTTTTTCCCTATGTTTGGTGTATATTTGTAATTTCTCTCTCTCTCTCTCTCTCTCTCTCTCTCTCTCTCTCTCTATATATATATATATATATATATATATATATATATATATATATAGTCAACGAATATTAGCTCTCTGATCTTTTTGATTATTGTCGTGTAACTCCATATACATTTATATCATATGGTCATGTATCTTGATATACAACGTGAGGTCAAGGATTAAGCGCTGTCCGCTCTGTCTAGTAAATATGAACCAATTTGTATGTATAATTTCATGTATATAGACTGAATTTTTACATATAAATCAAGGGGCGGTATGCATTTAGCTTTGAAATTCCGCTTGCCTAGGGAGTTGTTTTTTGCATAAAAAGAAAAGTTATATTTTTAAATTCACCCATTCTATATTTTAACGGTTAAGTATTCCGTTTTAACTTTTAATGACTCTGGAATAATTAATTATAACTTTTAAAAACCTGGTTGTAGAGCGCGTATGAAATAAAATTCTTTTTATTCTCTTAAATATTCATTGTCAGTAAATAATCTATATAAGGGGAGGATTTTAAAATTTCTTTTTGAATAGTTATGCAGATGTTTATTAACTTTTAACAATCTGAGATCTTCTTTTTCTGTTTGCTGTATATGTTCTGTCATTCTCTTTCTTAGCTCATTAGTTTTCTTAGTTTAGGGATGTATGAGAAAAAATTGGCTTCAACGACATACAAACTCAAACATTGTATACATTGATGTCACGGTTAGAAACTCTATCATAACAAAATTTAAAAAAGGTGAAAAAGCTAAGCATTCTTGTGTACTGACCTAGTAACCCACTATAGTCAGCGTCTCATCTTACGGAGCAAAAATGTGCAAAATAGAATGTTAATCTTCTAATTTTGTTCCAGTAAAAACGAATGTGTGAAAATTCATTGATCAACTTCCAGATCAAAACTCTAGTATAAGGTGTGGAGAAAACTAGGTCATATATCAATCAAAGTTGTAGAAAATTTAAGTTTCTATTTGTGTTACAAATTTGAGCTTTGTATCTCAATGTCTATGGAAGCTATACCAATTTCCAGATATAGAAAATTTTCTTGCAAGTAATCTCATCAGCAGAACTGGGTGAGTAAAAAAACAATATAAGTTTTTTGATGAGTAAGATTTATTCAAGCTGAGAGAGAGAGAGAGAGAGAGAGAGAGAGAGAGAGAGAGAGAGAGAGAGAGAGAGAGAGAGAGAGAGAGAGAGAGAGAGAGAGAGAGAGCGGAGAAGATAAGAGAAGAGCGAGAGAGCAGAAAAGGACATATGATGTCGTAAACATATAGAATAAAATATCTTCCCACCTCACCTGCTACTCTCTCTGGTTTATAACTTCAATTTTAACACGAGACATACAATATAAAATGCAATGACAGTTGGATAAGACTCGTTGATCAACAACAACTTGTTGAAAACTAAGAGAAACACATAAGTACACTTAAAGGGCAACACACTTAGGATCTTGCAAAAGCCAATGTCCCTTCGCACTCCTCTTGACTTAAAACCATGCTGGAGCCAATGTTGTAGATAATACTTCCGATAAAAGCAGGAACGGACAACAAGTTCAGCTCCTTTTAACGGAATGTTGCTGTCTGTATTAAAAATATTAAAACCTCAAATTATATCAAGTATTATCAGTATGTCTTTTATTAATTCATCTTTCACTCTCATTTTGAAATGAAGCAACTATCTATTTCAAAATTTTCTTTAGTATTGAATTTCATACGGTTATGAGTTATAAACTATGTAATACATTTAAAATGCATAAACATTTTTCCATCTTAGCTAATGGATAGCTCAATCAGGCAATACTACTTTACTAGTCTGAAAGTCAGTGTTGTTAAGTAATGCAATTTCTACAACTCGTCTTTTTTTTCTAATCTGAAATTTCTATAACTTTGCAGTATATATCTATCTTTTGAATTGTTTGTTCATCTATATCATCTATGTGGTGACATTCTTTCTCGCTGTAAATTATTTAGTTGGTCTTTATTTGATTTTAATGCGCTGCATACATGGTTTATGTAATCAAGTTGGTTCAGTAGCAGCGATAAGACTGCAAGCTCTATATTCTCTGTGCTATGCAGAGTTTACATAACTTTATTCTTCCCGTAAATGACCATAGTTAGCTTTGAAATTGAAGATAAACGCGATCTTGTTGACGACTATATACGGCAATACAGACATTACTGAATTACTATTCACTCCCCAGCCATGTCTTCGCGCAGAGCGACAACTGACATCGTTAGAAGCAGATGACAACACTGAAAAAGGTAAGGGAGCTCTTCGTTTCTTTGCTGACGCCTAACAAATTAACCGTTACTTGCATACTTAACTGAGAGGCCGTGAATATTTTGCAGAGTATTCTCGGAGATAATTGGGCACATGACATGGAAGATATGGAAATCGACCAAACAAGCAGACAGTATATAAATATGTATATGTGCATTGAGGTCGTGTAAGAGACAATGCACGCATGCACAAGTTAGTTTACAAAGTAATTAGTGAATCCTGAACATAAAACATGTAATTTGTTTTTCGTTTAGTATCGTCCTTTTCTGAGATAATAAAAAATCTCATTTTAACCTGAGTGTGTACACCTGCCCGAAAACACCAATAAACGCGCAATAAAATTCCCAGCACTGATGTTGAGGGGACCTGTATGATATAAATGTTCGTTTCGGATTATTTGTAAACACGTTTGTTGGATACTTTCTCTTGATTGTTCCTTATTAAAACTCTTAGTTCTTTAGTAACTATTTATGTTTAATCTGTTTGATATAATAATCTAGGTGATGTGCTTTTAAACACGAAAAAATAATGCTTGCAAGGAGGACAGGAAGTTATGAATAGTATCATACAATTTTTAGAGTATGGCCTATGTTATATTTTCAAAAGGGCATATCATAGAATAGTTTGTAATATATCAGTGTAGGTAACTGAACTACCTGAGCTACTGTAAAGTCTTGATGATAAGCTCATATTAGACTTTTGTAGAAAATAATGACACATGTATGTGTTAAAGAAAGAAAAAACTGTACAACGTACAAATTTGCGTTTCTCTCTTTGTCGATTATTCTGTTACTAATTAAGTGATTTTGCGACCATTACTCTAATTACCTTCTTCAGATTACTCTTTGTCCTTCTATCTATCTTCCCTTTCTTTAATCAGCTATCTTTTTATATCTATAAAATTGCACGGAAGTTTATACATGTAAATCGTTGACCTGTGATACACTTCAGTATCGATAAGCGCATAAAGTGCCCATGATCCTCAATATTTTAAAAATAAGTTTATACGAATATGCACAGCGATGGCAGTTCAAAACTGTGTCGCTCAAACCGTCGATGACTTATCTTCAAGTGGGGTAAAAGATTTGCTAGATAAATTCCTCACATCGACATCCATGGATAAATTTATCAAATTACTCAAATGAAATCATCATTGCATAATATTTTGAATAACAATTTTACGCGTTCAATATTAGCTTTCCTCGCCCAGTCGTGCTTTATCAGATATTACATATTTTAATTTACCATGTTCAAGATTGTGCTGTGGAAATAAAACAAAAAGTCAATAGAAACCTTTCCTTTTTGTGGGAGAGGAATGTAGCATAATATTGACTTGGTGGATTGTATCAATGCATTCCACTATCTATTCATATTTTAGATTTTACCATATATCTATCTATTTATATTTGCCAATCTATACTAACAAATCAGACATGTCTCGCATCCTCTTATATCAGTTAATTCGTTCATTGTTTTCTTTCTTTCTTTCTTCAATTAAGTCATTCATTAATTTTTTGTTTGTTTTTGTTTTGTTTTATCCTCTTCTCTCCAACATTATAGGTGAAAAATCATAAAAATTCAACGCGGTTTGTAAGAAATCTAATTGGACTGATTGAATTTTCACACGCTCGTATAAATAATCTATATAGCACATAATACACAAAGATCAGAAGAAAAGAACAATGAAATACGTATTATAGATCGCCAATAATTTTCAACTGACGGGAAGAAATGAAAGGTTATGTAAAAAGAAGTTGCCCGTGGGTAGTGGGCAACATTATAATATAAAGTGTTTATAGCATTGAATTCATACTCAAAATGTTTTGTTGTCATTTTCACACAAACCTAGATTTTAATTGACCTGGGAATAAGGATATACCTAAAGGGAAAAAAAATGACATACCTGTCACGATATTGGTTATATAGCGCCTCCAAATCTCCAGGATGTTCTCACCATACAGGTTATACCTTGGTATCTATGTCATAATTAGAACTGTTCATTATCTGTTGTAACTGACAAAAACTATCGCGTGTCTTTGTCTTGGTCTTTTTCTGTTGAACAGATGACAAATATAACAATGGAATAGGTTTGCACTGTTTTTCTAGCGCTTACTAGAATTATAGGGTTAGAATGAAAAATTATAAAAATGAAAATTCTGTGTTTTTATTAATCAATGTGTTCACATGGGGTGGGGGTGGGGGGGGGTGGAATAGGCGATCAATACATGTTAAATTCTAATGATATAATAATTTCGAAGATAATGACGAATTTAAACTGCCTCCAACGACTTGAAATTTGTTTTCAAGTCAATTATTCTTAAAATGCTGAAAGGAGGATTTCATAAAATATAATATGCCAAACAAATGATCGTTTTATTGTAGAATACACTTTTTATCACTTATCAGAGGTAATAGAATCCGCCGTTTATTTTCTCGTGTCTTCCTTATACACTTTCTGTTTCAATTTATCATACAACGTCTACGACTAAAGATTACTACATTTTTTAAAAATGCGCTAAAAACGAGGTGATGTTGACCTGGGAGACTAAATAAAGTCTCTTAAATACGTATATGTATCTATAGGGTTGAAGTGCACATCAGCACAAAGTGCTCTGGCTAGGCTGAAGGATATTTGGAAAGACAGCAACATTACGCTTGGGTCCAAGATCAAGCTTATGCGCTCCCATATTCTTATATGAATCCATGCCCTAGAGATGAGATGTTATCGAAGGATCCTGAAAATCTCAAACTTAGACCACTAAAATCCAATTGGACCTTAAGATCTGAAGATCTGCTCACCACTGTAAAGAAACACAAACTAAGATGGTATGGTCACGTCTCACGCTCAACTGGCCTGTCAAGAGAAAACGAGGCAGACAGAGTCCCAAAGAGAGAGATTGTCGCAAAGTCATCAGTGGCGCCCCTACGACCAGCAAGGTTACGGGAGAAATGAAAATGAATACTATTTTGAATTTAAATATAAAATTGGAAGTAAAGAAAAAAACAAAGAAAACAAATGTAATAAAATGCTCTATTTCGTTGCATTTGCATTTATCGGCTCAAACAAACAAAGATTTTAAAATTGTTATATGTTTCAAGATGTTAAATGAAAGCAAAACCAAACATCGAAATGCTTTCAATACATATATTTTGGACTTCCTTGTAGCTTGCAATTGCCCAGACAAGTCATAATATCAGAGACTGGTATTTTATATCGGCAAGAGTGTATTGCCATTTTCATAGCTTTAAGGAATGAATAAGTACAATAAGCAATAATATATAAAAGTCAAAGACAATAGAGAATGAGAAAGACATTCTGATATATGCATGTTGGCAAAGCAATACTTAATGTAAGCAAATAAGTAATTATGAATGTAAATAATCCAATAAATTATATCAGAAAATATAAAAGTATATAGATTCGATTTATCTACAAAATACCAAAGACATTATCGTAGGTAATACACACAGTTTTTTTTCACTATGTATGAACCTTTACGTCTCACATTTTATATTCATAACATGTTCAAATTTACCCTGTTTTATAATACTTTGCATTATCATTTATTAACTAAATCAATTACGTAAATACAATAAGGATTCTTCAATAAACACACAAAATAAGGCGAATTATCTATGTGTCATAGCAAACACACAGGTACATTTTTTGGACATAATATCTGCCTCTTTTTCTACAGGATTCAAAGGATTATACACTGTGTGCTGTCTGTAAACATTTGCCGGAGTACGAGAATGACTTTGAATCCGAGGGATTAACATCAATCTCGAGTGCTCCGGCACCGGTTGGCACACCACAAATTATGTATGATCGTTATCCTTACATGATTAGTAAACCAGATGAGTAATATGCAATAACTACTACCAAAAAACATTCGAGAAGATGAGTTTTCCGGAACTGTTAATATAAGAGTTAGGTTACTACACGGGACTTTACCTTGTGACACTGCAGTAAACACGCAGCGGAGAATTTAAATTTTGTCAGGATATTCATGCTTAATTTCGGTTACCAAATACTAATATCTCTCTGACCACAAAATCACACATTCGCACCACTTGAGGCCAAACAGTCAATGCCTCTTTTTACTTGCCATACAATTGATTGCAACTCGACTGTCCCAGAGTTGGCACATGCACAACAAAAACCAGTACCCACACAGCACTCTTGACGAAAACAGTTTTTGTGACGTAAGCTGCTCAGAGTATAGCTTACGTGACAGAAACGTACACGTCAAACCAACCAAACCTGCCGCATCATGTAAGAATCCATTTTGACAATATAAGTTTGATTCTTTCAAATTTCTGACTGATTACAAGTAAATGTTCCATCCGATTTTGTTAAATTAAGCATCACTGTACTTAAAGAACAATTATTTCTATTTTCGAAATTACAGAAATATTTTGATATCCGTTTTTCTTCTTCAATCCATTTTGCACTTGATCTTATTCTCACATCTATGTGCAATGTTAAATATTTTGTTCTGTCTCTTGATGATCAAATAATCCTATTTTGAGCTTTATCATAACAAGTTCTAAAAATGTGTAAGTGATGTTTGGATGTTTGGTAGTGTAGCTGTGGTCAAGGATACCGTGGACAACAATATACATTAACCACGACTGGCCTTTGTCTATCCATTAGGGCGATTCACAATAATAAATTCCATATTTTGCTGTAAAAGTGTATGACATAGAACACAACTATGCGATGTATATATATATATATATATATATATATATATATATATATATATATATATATATATATATAAGAAACAATCGAAGTTTAGTGTAAACTTGACTTTGTGATTTACTAGTACATTACAATGAATTCAATCAGATCTACAAAGTGGTGTGCTGATGTATGTTTGGATATCGTTTGATGCTTTTTGGGAAGATTTAATGTATAACGTAGTGTTATAGTTTCAAAGGCTAGGTATTTCCATGCCTTGACACTCGTGAACTGACTTTGACTCAAAATCATTTCTTGGTTTATTTCCATTTTGCCTCTAAATCGTTTTACTTGATATTTCAATGACACGGGTTTGAGAACCGGTAATTGTTAAATCTTTCTTGAGATTGAACTGCATTGATTTTATGGACAATATGAACTTTATTTTTTATGCCAAGATCTGATACTCGATCTGGAAAGTGAACTTAAATTTATGTTCGTTATTATCCAAGTGTGTCGTAATTTACCAAGTTATCTCTAATTAAGTACCCAGTGACAGATATCCTAATTCTCTCAAGCCTCCTTGTATAAGGTTTTATTTGTGTTGTAACAGGTGAATATTGAATTGAAACTGAATGTCAGTATTGCACCCTGTTACAAACGAGATCAAGAAATGACAACATTGATATGATATCATTACTTCAGTTTGCACATTCAAACTTCTTTAAATTATGTTTTTTAGTATGAAGCATAAACATGAACATAAACTTTTTATTTACAGGACAAATTCTTTCAAAGTAAAATGTAATACAGTTCATACAGTAACGTGTGAAAAAAGAACCCTATATTCAATTCAAAAGTAAGTATTTTTTGAACAGTTACCAGCGGAAAACATGTATTACCAAGTCCTGAATTTCTAATTATTTTCAAAACGATGAATGTAAGAAATTAAACATATTTTTACTAAGTAACCATGCATATCCCTGAGTTATTATAGTGGTAATTTGCTTTACTTTTTATTATAAGGTTCAATATAACAACATATACCTTGAATATCGAGATTTGGGGGAGCGATTGTCTTACACATGAAAACCTTTCGAGCAATACACTCAGCAAGGAAAGTATATGTTCTTTACCCAGCCTGCATAGTACACATTATTATGTTGAGATATTGTACTCAACAAATCCGCTAATATTCGTGCTTTATTTCTTTCTTGTTTTACATTCTTGTTTTACATTTTGTTCACATTCTCCTTGGGTTGTTTGTCTGACGATTATATCTTGGCACTTGATAATAATTACAGATTTCAGGTGAATCTGGAAAGGAGAAAATGACGATAATTACAGATTGACTGTAGTGCATCCATGCATAAGATAGGCCCTTGTGCTTATGGGTACAACTTGCTCGGTCCCACATGATCATCGATACCGCCTACTCATCTTAATATTTTACCAACCATCTTGGAAGGACAAAACTCGATAACATTGTTCTGAAATCAACTGTCATCTGTGGAGAGAGTGAGACAAAAATATGCACGTTCGTTATCCAAAAATAAATTTGATTATATTTCCACAACACAACTTTATTCATTAATATGCTAAGACCTTTAAGTATTCTAGTGAAAATTCTTCCACAACTGAGCAATTTAGATGCCCAAAAATACCATAAAAACGTGGCACAATGCAACACTCTATTTGATTGATAAAACAAATTCAATTTGATCTTAAAAATCATATCAGGTAATAAGATATAATAGCAGTTGCATACTTTAAAAGAAGAGATTTCGTTCAGTTTTGTTGGATGTTACGATTGTCAATAATCGTGAACGTTAAAAAAAGTATAGAGCAATATGCTTAGTGACAGTGAATATGACAAACACACATGTATACATCCATTGGCTTTTCTATTGTGAACATGAAAATATTCCAGACTGTTAATTTTGGGGATCACATAATGTTTGGGACTGAAAATAGTGTCATTATTATTATTGCCAAAATACATGTATATATTGTCTTCATCATAAAATGCTGCTTAAGGACAGTAGATTCCTCCCAATCTATTTTTTAGGAACTACTGTCACTGTTGTTCAGGACTGATTCAAATCCATTTTATTTGCAAACAGTATGTGCAGAAAAACGGCTCATTTTATACAGTATACATTTAAACTTGCTACTAAATGGATTATTCATAAGTGTCAGTGACATTCCTTTTTCACTGCATACAGACTCCATATTGCTGTACACTGAATTAGAGTCTGTGGACAAAAAGGTATGGCATTGTTTCTATTATAAGTTATTCATTCACACACTCACTACTAAATGTTACAGGATACTTAACTGAAAGAAATGGAACATCACTATTACCATAAAGTTTAGTCATTTCTTCACAATCACCTGTACTCAATTGTTCATTACCAATAGCCTTTAAATAATGTTAATTTACATGTGCTCATAGACCATCATAATGTACAAGATACGTACGCTTTGCGCATTTGTAATGCTTATATAACGCAACAATAGATACTGATTGCATAAAAATGATCTACATGTATCTCACCAGTATAACGAGCTACTTGGCATTGTTTTTCCCAGTTGGCAAGATAATTGTGAGTACCAGATTCTCCCTCACAGAAGCCATCTAACGGTAATTCCTATCCGGATATAGTGTGGGGGATTACCTGACATTACATTTCCTGTTGGTCGCGTCTCGTGTTCCTTCACCATTCTAGTCAGTCACATTTGCCCTGCGTTTTCAGTTTATGTGTACATTAAAACATTTTGAGTTCTTTCACATGCCATATTAAAGAGGAAGAGCAAGCTGGTTTAAGTTAACACTTTCGCCAAGATGTTCACAAAAGATCCAAGTCATTCAGTCAAAAGTCTTAAGTTAAAAAGATTGAAGGGGTTATCTCCCTTACCACAGAATATCATTTTACACAATATAGTTTACTAGCTTTAGTGTCATACAGTATACTGAATTGTCTTAATATCATATGCACTTGTATTAAATCAAGTTATCAAAAGATTTCATAATTTCTATTTTTGTCTGAGGAAAGCTCTGAACAATCACAAGTCATTCATCTTAATTTGAGGATATATAGTTTCTGAAATGAGGAAAATGCTGAAATTTTGTTTCAAAATGTGAAAAACGCCTTAAAATAATTGTCGGAGTTATTGCAAATTTCCCATGATCCTAAGACAAATATTCTCTTTTTTGTGATATTACATATATTCCTAGTGTATTAAGAACAACCAGAACAAATCGCATAATGGTTTGCGGTGGGTGCCTTGGGATCTAATAAGATTAGCCAAGTAGCAGGAAATGTTGACATACATGCCATTCTTATCGACGTGTTTGCGAAACTTTTGGCTGGAAAACAGCAATCTGGATACCGAATTTCTTACTTGCCACGGTAATAATGTTAACAGAATTTTAGGAGGAACTTGCAGCTCGTGATAACATTATATACTACAATATATTTTCTCCTCGCTGTCAAGCAAACCAGCAAAATTTAAATTTTAGTCAAAAAGATGAACAAAGAATTTCCCAGCTAAAATCAAATTAACCAGAAAAATATAAAAGATGTTATGTGTGTCTTAAATGAATGCGTAGAAGCCACAGAGAAAAGCTATGATGATATAGCCATGAAGAAGTCTATGAACCAGTTATGCCGCCATTGAAGGTGCGTTGAACGTAAAGCGTATTATGTGGGATTCAGCAAAGACACCATTCTAGCAGATATTTACCAGATATTTACATTGGAGGGTATTGGTGCAGAAGTATGATCCTGGAAACATTTCAAAGATAGAAAGAAATTTGTGACGGTATGTCCACTGAAAACAGCAACACATATTGTAGTACCTAGGGCTTGTGAAACCTGGAAACTGTTGATGATTTTAATTCTTACTCTTCCGGTTTTGTTAACATCGCTTGCTGTACTCGCATTAACTAATCAGGACCACCTTCCTTAAATTATATCATTTTCAGCTTCCTGACATAAAAGTGCCGATGGTTTAGAGTGGTAAATATACAAACATTTATAGGATCACGTCGGTGAAAGAAATACCTTGTGCATATATATGACTTTCACAGAGGAATGCTTTATACAAACAACAGTCAAAGATGAGCAAGTTATATCCTTGGATACAACAGTGGTAGAGGGGGCCAACTGAGGGATGAGCGGTGTATGGTGCCTGTGTTAAAAAGGGTCAAAAATGTGAGGGCTCTACGGGAATTTAACATAGGCGCCAGCTTGGTTCATATGGTTTATAACAGTGTAGCATGAGATGACGGTCTGCACTCGAAAACAGAAAAACCCTATAAAGTCACGTGAGTCTGTCTGTTTTGTAACAGTGTGGTGTGTGTTTGGAAGAGAAATTGGAGTGTGCTTACCCTCTATATTAGAGGAGAACTGTGTTAAGTAGGGTTGACGGTTTATAGAGACAAACGGGAAATTAACATGGGAACATGAATGCATCTGATTGGTTAAGCTTTGTTACCAGTCTAGAGACTATCTCTGACATGATTTTCATCAAACTTGGTAAATGGACTTACACCATCAAACTCTTGGATGAATTTGAGTATGAGCAAGATCACAACATAGTAATGATGTGATTTTTACATCAGATTGGCTAAGTTTGTCAATACTCTAGCAGCAGTATGTCTGGTTAGCTTTTGATCAAATTTGTTAAATAGTTTTATAATATCAACATTTTGGATGAGTCTGATTGTGAGCAACATCCACACATATGCATGAGGTAATTTTATATCTGGGGGCCTGTTAGTTTCTAGAGATGATCGGATTTTGCTCTCACTTGGTAAGTTAATATCATCTTGCTTTTTGACAAATTCCGTAATAACAGTGGGGTCTGCACATTTTAACAGGATGATCTTGCATCTAATTGGCAGAGTTTGTTCTCATCCAATTTTGATTAAACTTATTAAATAGTTTTTACTATCAAGATCTTGGATGAGTTCAGTTATTAGCAAGATCCATGAATATTAAGTATGCCTTTATCTTTGGAAAGAATTTGTATCAGACTGTTGTATAATAGGTAAAATTGACATAATATTAATGTTTGGAGATAATTTACATACGGTTGTTTTCTTACATTACTAATCTTACCTAGTGAAGTGGTCAGCTTATTAAGTTATATAATCGGGTGAGTAATATCAGACCCACTTGGGCCTCTTGTTCACATAGTTACATCTTAACCCATACGATCAGTTTTATAGACAGTAGGCATAACCCATATCACCTATTTTTGGTATTAGAAACAGAGGTATTAAAAGAGATATATGTCTTAGTTGTGATTTACAAGACATAGATATCTCTTTTCCATTGTTAAGGCACATATGTTAAGGTCCTGTGTTGAAATTTTGGAAAGTCACATATATTATGCATCAGTTGTAGTATTCAGTTGAAACTTGGGGATACTATTACTTCATGTCTAAGTTAAACCTGTATTTACCTAGTTCATTCTTGTCCTGAACTTATATTGAATGTGATATCCAATGGACAATACAATTATACACGTTATTGTGAATTAGTGGTAATATTAATAGAAGCAACAGGTATATATGTAGTAATAAGGCCAAACTTTTTAGCTCTACTGGTCATAGACTAGAAGAGCATATGGGATGGAATGTTGTCCATCGTCTGTTGTCAGCACAAGTTATCGCTATTACTCCTAAAGTACTTGGGGGATTGCATTGAAACTTTACACACACATTCATTCCTTGGTCTAGTTGGTATTAAATGAAAATGATGCCGCTTAGACATCCAATATGGCTGCCACAGTGGCCATCTTAAGTATCTTGTTATCACTACTCTTCATGAATGGATGGTCATATCAACATGGGGTTTTTACTAAAAGAATTTATATGGTGTCTAATTTTTCCTAAATGAAAATGGTGCCACTCTGGAAAGGAGAAAATGACGATAATTACAGATTGACTGTAGTGCATCCATGCATAAGATAGGCCCTTGTGCTTATGGGTACAACTTGCTCGGTCCCACATGATCATCGATACCGCCTACTCATCTTAATATTTTACCAACCATCTTGGAAGGACAAAACTCGATAACATTGTTCTGAAATCAACTGTCATCTGTGGAGAGAGTGAGACAAAAATATGCACGTTCGTTATCCAAAAATAAATTTGATTATATTTCCACAACACAACTTTATTCATTAATATGCTAAGACCTTTAAGTATTCTAGTGAAAATTCTTCCACAACTGAGCAATTTAGATGCGCAAAAATACCATAAAAACGTAGCACAATGCAACACTCTATTTGATTGATAAAACAAATTCAATTTGATCTTAAAAATCATATTTCAAGGATTAAAATTATCCTGCTATACTCTGTAAGGCGGAAATGAATATAATTGACTGTATGCGGTCCGCTCTTTTCAATAGACAGAGCATGTTAAGGGAGACAATTAGAGGTGTATTTGTTATATTTTTACGTAAAGAATATAATTTTAGAGTAGCCTCCCCAAACACGACATGCTAGCAGTTTTGAATGGCGAATATAAAATATGTCTTTCTGACCATTACTGCGCACAAGAAAGAAATCTAACACTTTGATCCTAGGGAGAAAAAAAAACAAAAACAAATCGACCGTCTATGAACCGCACTCATATATCTTCATGGGAGGTAAAAGGTGATTCACAACATTTTGACGTATCACCCACAGAAATAAAGACCGAAGTTGACTGAGCTACAGCTGCGCCTACACTAATCCTTATAAAAAGTGCACTTCTAGTGGACTCCATGTAAACGTTTAGTACACTCCAAATTACTCGCATAGTGAGCAAGTTATTGCATACTGGTGAACTAGGCGGTGCACTGTGATTAACAATGTAGTACACTAAAGTAATCAATATGTATGTCTGTATAGGATTTAACAGTACATCAGCACAGTCCTGGCTATATAGTTCCGTCCAAGTTTAGGTATCCCAAAAAGTCAAGTAAAATAAAGATAAGGGTAAATAAGGGTAAAATCCTTAAAATACAAAGACAATTTGTTACAGATATAAACCGTACTCTGTTAAAATGCCCACGACAATCACATCTGCAATATCATCCCTGAACGCATCCCAGGGCAAAACGTTGCCTACTTTAGTCGCCTCTTAGAACATGCTGGAGGGCGCCCATAGCGCAAAATTTCATTTTTTTACCGGGGTGGGGAGGGGAGGTCTAATGCACAGTTGTGAACAAGACGTTACACTTGGTGATATAGTTATTGAATGTAGGCATTATAAATAGCACATACATGAATCTTCAAAAGGAGAAAATAAATCTCAAAGAATCTGGGATATGTCTCATGAGTTAAACTATAGGGATTCACCTTGAGGTTTAATACTCCGGTAACGTATTTTTTTCAAAGTTGATCATGCTCTTGTAATGGCCCATCCATGCATCTACAATTGCCGATTTTGGAATACTATTTTACAATTTTCATAGCCTATAATAATCGCTCATATCTAAATATTTGTCGGGTCTGATAGTGTGAAACAAAACTGTGAAAAAAATGAAGCTCATATCCACCTTAGAATAAAATTGATGGCAAAGCGTCTGGAGTAATTTTCAAAAGCAAAATCAATATTGTATCAAATAATACGTATAGCCCTGTATGACTGCACATTATTCACTAAGATCATATTACTCTGGACTCTTGCAACACTCCGCTGCTGTTTTATGGACAGGGCTGTGGCTACTACAAATGAACTTAAGCTGCTGTGAAACTAGCAACAGAGTTAGGTTAGGCACCCTACACGCCTGTCGAAATGAATATAACCAGTTAAAAAGAAATGCAGACGAATAACTGTTTCCAAACAATCTCATGATAAACCAATAATATAAAAAGGCTCATTTCCTATCATATTTGGAACTATATTCCTGCCTCATTCGCCGTTTTACACTGATAAAACACAGGCTCTTGTACTCGTGCATGGTAATAGTTATTAGAGTTTGAATCTAGGGACACTTGTAATCTAATCAGCGTACATATATCAGGTGGAAATGTCACTCCGAATGAGCATATGAACAAACGTTTGACTTCACGTTTCAATTTACTGTGGTATAAACAGTCTTTGAAAGTAAACAGGGTCATCGGAAACCAAGCACCATTAGCGAAACCAGGCGATAATTCAACGTGATGTGTGCTGTTCCTATATCTCCAACATATTCAACGATTCTTTGGTTCTTGATAGAAGCGTTGGCCAAAGATTTGGAAAAAAATTGTTTATCTTGCAACCGAAAAGTAATCATTTCTTATGTTTGTGATTTCACAGTTTGGCGAGGTTGTTGCTATGTAGAAGTGTATATACTCGATTAAAAATGTAGTCCAACTGCAAGCGACATAGATACTGATCTGCCGTTGCATAATGCGCTGGCACATCATGGTCTATGTTGTTTTGTTCTACTGATTACTCCTAACAAACTGCAGAGACCCAGATCTGCTGGCGCATTATGTGCCGGGAGATCTGGGTCTGTGCAGTTTGCAGTTGGTCTCGTCTTATAAGCGAGTACCAGCTTCCCGTCCAGTCCAAATAATAAATTTCGATTTTTTTCAAATCAAAAGCATTGTTAAAATGACAAATACAGTTGCATATATAATGTTCATAACTCTCTACTGCATAGGTGATATAATGTTCTAGAACGTATGTAAAGGTAATTTCTATCTAGTGTTCATTGTGAAAGTTACAAATATATGTAATTTCATAAGACATTTAGCTATCTCCTGATGCATTTTGAATGACCTGCCATAGTAACATAGTATAATATGAAATGAAGCGATACTAATAAATACTGTGTGTGATTTTAATTTCTATCTTGAGCTGGTTTATGATGGAAAAGTCCTTTTACGTTGACATTTGATTCCTTATATTCCATTAATAAGGTACTTCAGTTGAAATTCTACATCAGCGCCATACTGTCACAATAGGAAATATTTTTATAAGAAATCTACTTGAACATATAAACAATGCAAAACATAAGCTGGGAATGTGCTTCAAAATCATTTTAAAAAAACCACTTAGTTAATGAAAACCGACCTGTCTAATATTTTAAACAAATATTTCTTATATTTTTGCTACTTTTGCTCTATTGTGCAGAAGGGGAATTAATTAAGGCCTTTTTCAAGATTGAACTATTATTTTCCTATTTATTATTATTATTTTTTGTTGTTGTTGTTGCTGTGTATATTTCATAGCGATTCCAGCAAATGATATACTACATACCAGTTTCATGCCTTGATAGAATTATAAAGAAATGTCGAAAGATGCAATGCAGCATATGAGTCATGGATGGTATTTTTTTAAATAGACTTTACTATATCAAGACGTTTGCTAGAGCTACTCGGCTTCAGTAGCTGTACAACAGATGTATTTTGAACCGAGTAAACATTAAATATTTTCATGAATACAATTCTTTGTTGTGTAATTTTGATTCGCTCGCGGCAAAATGCGGCAACAAACAAAAATCCTACGACTGACAGTCATATTACATGCATACTTGTGAACCGATGTCTATCAAACTTTCCATATTTAAAGTACAGTTGTAATCGGTAATATTAATAGCGAAGAAAATTCCTAAACATTCCTGAAATATATATTATGAAATGACTTATGTGCTTGTTTACATTTTACTTCTTTTCCTCTCTTCTTTCACCGCACGTAGTTCTGTAAATATTAATCCGCCGAAGTTTATATATTCGGTTATTGTCAGTCCTTTGTTCTTAATACCCGTCTAAAGATAATGAAAAGTACTTGACATTAGCTAATTATCTTAAATAAACCTTATATGTATGCATAAATGGGATATATATTGAATTTTTTTGTAAGAATGAAAACTATTGTAGTTGTGGTTTGTGTTTCCGTTAGTGTGTGAGAAGGCACTTCCCGTAAATCCAGAGTGTGGTTCAAATTAAGAAAATGACACATTTCGACAAAATTACAAACTTATCAGGTAATAAGATATAATAGCAGTTGCATACTTTAAAAGAAGAGATTTCGTTCAGTTTTGTTGGATGTTACGATTGTCAATAATCGTGAACGTTAAAAAAAGTATAGAGCAATATGCTTAGTGACAGTGAATATGACAAACACACATGTATACATCCATTGGCTTTTCTATTGTGAACATGAAAATATTCCAGACTGTTAATTTTGGGGATCACATAATGTTTGGGACTGAAAATGGTGTCATTATTATTAATGCCAAAATACATGTATATATTGTCTTCATCATAAAATGCTGCTTAAGGACAGTAGATTCCTCCCAATCTATTTTTTAGGAACTACTGTCACTGTTGTTCAGGACTGATTCAAATCCATTTTATTTGCAAACAGTATGTGCAGAAAAACGGCTCATTTTATACAGTATACATTTAAACTTGCTACTAAATGGATTATTCATAAGTGTCAGTGACATTCCTTTTTCACTGCATACAGACTCCATATTGCTGTACACTGAATTAGAGTCTGTGGACAAAAAGGTATGGCATTGTTTCTATTATAAGCTATTCATTCACACACTCACTACTAAATGTTACAGGATACTTAACTGAAAGAAATGGAACATCACTATTACCATAAAGTTTAGTCATTTCTTCACAATCACCTGTACTCAATTGTTCATTACCAATAGCCTTTAAATAATGTTAATTTACACGTGCTCATAGACCATCATAATGTACAAGATACGTACGCTTTGCGCATTTGTAATGCTTATATAACGCAACAATAGATACTGATTGCATAAAAATGATCTACATGTATCTCACCAGTATAACGAGCTACTTGGCATTGTTTTTCCCAGTTGGCAAGATAATTGTGAGTACCAGATTCTCCCTCACAGAAGCCATCTAACGGTAATTCCTATCCGGATATAGTGTGGGGGATTACCTGACATTACATTTCCTGTTGGTCGCGTCTCGTGTTCCTTCACCATTCTAGTCAGTCACATTTGCCCTGCGTTTTCAGTTTATGTGTACATTAAAACATTTTGAGTTCTTTCACATGCCATATTAAAGAGGAAGAGCAAGCTGGTTTAAGTTAACACTTTCGCCAAGATGTTCACAAAAGATCCAAGTCATTCAGCCAAAAGTCTTAAGTTAAAAAGATTGAAGGGGTTATCTCCCTTACCACAGAATATCATTTTACACAATATAGTTTACTAGCTTTAGTGTCATACAGTATACTGAATTGTCTTAATATCATATGCACTTGTATTAAATCAAGTTATCAAAAGATTTCATAATTTCTATTTTTGTCTGAGGAAAGCTCTGAACAATCACAAGTCATTCATCTTAATTTGAGGATATATAGTTTCTGAAATGAGGAAAATGCTGAAATTTTGTTTCAAAATGTGAAAAACGCCTTAAAATAATTGTCGGAGTTATTGCAAATTTCCCATGATCCTAAGACAAATATTCTCTTTTTTGTGATATTACAGATATTCCTAGTGTATTAAGAACAACCAGAACAAATCGCATAATGGTTTGCGGTGGGTGACTTGGGATCTAATAAGATTAGCCAAGTAGCAGGAAATGTTGACATACATGCCATTCTTATCGACGTGTTTGCGAAACTTTTGGCTGGAAAACAGCAATCTGGATACCGAATTTCTTACTTGCCACGGTAATAATGTTAACAGAATTTTAGGAGGAACTTGCAGCTCGTGATAACATTATATACTACAATATATTTTCTCCTCGCTGTCAAGCAAACCAGCAAAATTTAAATTTTAGTCAAAAAGATGAACAAAGAATTTCCCAAGTAAAATCAAATTAACCAGAAAAATATAAAAGATGTTATGTGTGTCTTAAATGAATGCGTAGAAGCCACAGAGAAAAGCTATGATGATATAGCCATGAAGAAGTCTATGAACCAGTTATGCCGCCATTGAAGGTGCGTTGAACGTAAAGCGTATTATGTGGGATTCAGCAAAGACACCATTCTAGCAGATATTTACCAGATATTTACATTGGAGGGTATTGGTGCAGAAGTATGATCCTGGAAACATTTCAAAGATAGAAAGAAATTTGTGACGGTATGTCCACTGAAAACAGCAACACATATTGTAGTACCTAGGGCTTGTGAAACCTGGAAACTGTTGATGATTTTAATTCTTACTCTTCCGGTTTTGTTAACATCGCTTGCTGTACTCGCATTAACTAATCAGGACCACCTTCCTTAAATTATATCATTTTCAGCTTCCTGACATAAAAGTGCCGATGGTTTAGAGTGGTAAATATACAAACATTTATAGGATCACGTCGGTGAAAGAAATACCTTGTGCATATATATGACTTTCACAGAGGAATGCTTTATACAAACAACAGTCAAAGATGAGCAAGTTATATCCTTGGATACAACAGTGGTAGAGGGGGCCAACTGAGGGATGAGCGGTGTATGGTGCCTGTGTTAAAAAGGGTCAAAAATGTGAGGGCTCTACGGGAATTTAACATAGGCGCCAGCTTGGTTCATATGGTTTATAACAGTGTAGCATGCGATGACGGTCTGCACTCGAAAACAGAAAAACCCTATAAAGTCACGTGAGTCTGTCTGTTTTGTAACAGTGTGGTGTGTGTTTGGAAGAGAAATTGGAGTGTGCTTACCCTCTATATTAGAGGAGAACTGTGTTAAGTAGGGTTGACGGTTTATAGAGACAAACGGGAAATTAACATGGGAACATGAATGCATCTGATTGGTTAAGCTTTGTTACCAGTCTAGAGACTATCTCTGACATGATTTTCATCAAACTTGGTAAATGGACTTACACCATCAAACTCTTGGATGAATTTGATTATGAGCAAGATCACAACATAGTAATGATGTGATTTTTACATCAGATTGGCTAAGTTTGTCAATACTCTAGCAGCAGTATGTCTGGTTAGCTTTTGATCAAATTTGTTAAATAGTTTTATAATATCAACATTTTGGATGAGTTTGATTGTGAGCAACATCCACACATATGCATGAGGTAATTTTATATCTGGGGGCCTGTTAGTTTCTAGAGATGATCGGATTTTGCTCTCACTTGGTAAGTTAATATCATCTTGCTTTTTGACAAATTCCGTAATAACAGTGGGGTCTGCACATTTTAACAGGATGATCTTGCATCTAATTGGCAGAGTTTGTTCTCATCCAATTTTGATTAAACTTATTAAATAGTTTTTACTATCAAGATCTTGGATGAGTTCAGTTATTAGCAAGATCCATGAATATTAAGTATGCCTTTATCTTTGGAAAGAATTTGTATCAGACTGTTGTATAATAGGTAAAATTGACATAATATTAATGTTTGGAGATAATTTACATACGGTTGTTTTCTTACATTACTAATCTTACCTAGTGAAGTGGTCAGCTTATTAAGTTATATAATCGGGTGAGTAATATCAGACCCACTTGGGCCTCTTGTTCACATAGTTACATCTTAACCCATACGATCAGTTTTATAGACAGTAGGCATAACCCATATCACCTATTTTTGGTATTAGAAACAGAGGTATTAAAAGAGATATATGTCTTAGTTGTGATTTACAAGACATAGATATCTCTTTTCCATTGTTAAGGCACATATGTTAAGGTCCTGTGTTGAAATTTTGGAAAGTCACATATATTATGCATCAGTTGTAGTATTCAGTTGAAACTTGGGGATACTATTACTTCATGTCTAAGTTAAACCTGTATTTACCTAGTTCATTCTTGTCCTGAACTTATATTGAATGTGATATCCAATGGACAATACAATTATACACGTTATTGTGAATTAGTGGTAATATTAATAGAAGCAACAGGTATATATGTAGTAATAAGGCCAAACTTTTTAGCTCAACTGGTCATAGACTAGAAGAGCATATGGGATGGAATGTTGTCCATCGTCTGTTGTCAGCACAAGTTATCGCTATTCCTCCTAAAGTACTTGGGGGATTGCATTGAAACTTTACACACACATTCATTCCTTGGTCTAGTTGGTACTAAATGAAAATGATGCCGCTTAGACATCCAATATGGCTGCCACAGTGGCCATCTTAAGTATCTTGTTATCACTACTCTTCATGAATGGATGGTCATATCAACATGGGGTTTTCACTAAAAGAATTTATATGGTGTCTAATTTTTCCTAAATGAAAATGGTGCCACTCTGGAAAGGAGAAAATGACGATAATTACAGATTGACTGTAGTGCATCCATGCATAAGATAGGCCCTTGTGCTTATGGGTACAACTTGCTCGGTCCCACATGATCATCGATACCGCCTACTCATCTTAATATTTTACCAGCCATCTTGGAAGGACAAAACTCGATAACATTGTTCTGAAATCAACTGTCATCTGTGGAGAGAGTGAGACAAAAATATGCACGTTCGTTATCCAAAAATAAATTTGATTATATTTCCACAACACAACTTTATTCATTAATATGCTAAGACCTTTAAGTATTCTAGTGAAAATTCTTCCACAACTGAGCAATTTAGATGCGCAAAAATACCATAAAAACGTAGCACAATGCAACACTCTATTTGATTGATAAAACAAATTCAATTTGATCTTAAAAATCATATTTCAAGGATTAAAATTATCCTGCTATACTCTGTAAGGCGGAAATGAATATAATTGACTGTATGCGGTCCGCTCTTTTCAATAGACAGAGCATGTTAAGGGAGACAATTAGAGGTGTATTTGTTATATTTTTACGTAAAGAATATAATTTTAGAGTAGCCTCCCCAAACACGACATGCTAGCAGTTTTGAATGGCGAATATAAAATATGCCTTTCTGACCATTACTGCGCACAAGAAAGAAATCTAACACTTTGATCCTAGAGAGAAAAAAAAAACAAAAACAAATCGACCGTCTATGAACCGCACTCATATATCTTCATGGGAGGTAAAAGGTGATTCACAACATTTTGACGTATCACCCACAGAAATAAAGACCGAAGTTGACTGAGCTACAGCTGCGCCTACACTAATCCTTATAAAAAGTGCACTTCTAGTGGACTCCATGTAAACGTTTAGTACACTCAAAATTACTCGCATAGTGAGCAAGTTATTGCATACTGGTGAACTAGGCGGTGCACTGTGATTAACAATGTAGTACACTAAAGTAATCAATATGTATGTATGTATAGGATTTAACAGTACATCAGCACAGTCCTGGCTATATAGTGCCGAATAAGTTTAGGTATCCCAAAAAGTCAAGTAAAATAAAGATAAGGGTAAATAAGGGTAAAATCCTTAAAATACAAAGACAATTTGTTACAGATATAAACCGTACTCTGTTAAAATGCCCACGACAATCACATCTGCAATATCATCCCTGAACGCATCCCAGGACAAAACGTTGCCTACTTTAGTCGCCTCTTAGAACATGCTGGAGGGCGCCCATAGCGCAAAATTTCATTTTTTTTACCGGGGTGGGGAGGGGAGGTCTAATGCACAGTTGTGAACAAGACGTTACACTTGGTGACATAGTTATTGAATGTAGGCATTATAAATAGCACATACATGAATCTTCAAAAGGAGAAAATAAATCTCAAAGAATCTGGGATATGTCTCATGAGTTAAACTATAGGGATTCACCTTGAGGTTTAATACTCCGGTAACGTATTTTTTTCAAAGTTGATCATGCTCTTGTAATTACCCATCCATGCATCTACAATTGCCGATTTTGGAATACTATTTTACAATTTTCATAGCCTAAAATAATCGCTCATATCTAAATATTTGTCGGGTCTGATAGTGTGAAACAAAACTGTGAAAAAAATGAAGCTCATATCCACCTTGGAATAAAATTGATGGCAAAGCGTCTGGAGTAATTTTCAAAAGCAAAATCAATATTGTATCAAATAATACGTATAGCCCTGTATGACTGCACATTATTCACTAAGATCATATTACTCTGGACTCTTGCAACACTCCGCTGCTGTTTTATGGACAGGGCTGTGGCTACTACAAATGAACTTAAGCTGCTGTGAAACTAGCAACAGAGTTAGGTTAGGCACCCTACACGCCTGTCGAAATGAATATAACCAGTTAAACAGAAATGCAGACGAATAACTGTTTCCAAACAATCTCATGATAAACCAATAATATAAAAAGGCTCATTTCCTATCATATTTGGAACTATATTCCTGCCTCATTCGCCGTTTTACACTGATAAAACACAGGCTCTTGTACTCGTGCATGGTAATAGTTATTAGAGTTTGAATCTAGGGACACTTGTAATCTAATCAGCGTACATATATCAGGTGGAAATGTCACTCCGAATGAGCATATGAACAAACGTTTGACTTCACGTTTCAATTTACTGTGGTATAAACAGTCTTTGAAAGTAAACAGGGTCATCGGAAACCAAGCACCATTAGCGAAACCAGGCGATAATTCAACGTGATGTGTGCTGTTCCTATATCTCCAACATATTCAACGATTCTTTGGTTCTTGATAGAAGCGTTGGCCAAAGATTTGGAAAAAAATTGTTTATCTTGCAACCGAAAAGTAATCATTTCTTATGTTTGTGATTTCACAGTTTGGTGAGGTTGTTGCTATGTAGAAGTGTATATACTCGATTAAAAATGTAGTCCAACTGCAAGCGACATAGATACTGATCTGCCGTTGCATAATGCGCTGGCACATCATGGTCTATGTTGTTTTGTTCTACTGATTACTCCTAACAAACTGCAAAGACCCAGATCTGCTGGCGCATTATGTGCCGGGAGATCTGGGTCTGTGCAGTTTGCAGTTGGTCTCGTCTTATAAGCGAGTACTTACAGTACCAGCTTCCCGTCCAGTCCAAATAATAAATTTCGATTTTTTTCAAATCAAAAGCATTGTTAAAATGACAAATACAGTTGCATATATAATGTTCATAACTCTCTACTGCATAGGTGATATAATGTTCTAGAACGTATGTAAAGGTAATTTCTATCTAGTGTTCATTGTGAAAGTTACAAATATATGTAATTTCATAAGACATTTAGCTATCTCCTGATGCATTTTGAATGACCTGCCATAGTAACATAGTATAATATGAAATGAAGCGATACTAATAAATACTGTGTGTGATTTTAATTTCTATCTTGAGCTGGTTTATGATGGAAAAGTCCTTTTACGTTGACATTTGATTCCTTATATTCCATTAATAAGGTACTTCAGTTGAAATTCTACATCAGCGCCATACTGTCACAATAGGAAATATTTTTATAAGAAATCTACTTGAACATATAAACAATGCAAAACATAAGCTGGGAATGTGCTTCAAAATCATTTTAAAAAAAACCACTTAGTTAATGAAAACCGACCTGTCTAATATTTTAAACAAATATTTCTTATATTTTTGCTACTTTTGCTCTATTGTGCAGAAGGGGAATTAATTAAGGCCTTTTTCAAGATTGAACTATTATTTTCCTATTTATTATTATTATTTTTTGTTGTTGTTGTTGCTGTGTATATTTCATAGCGATTCCAGCAAATGATATACTACATACCAGTTTCATGCCTTGATAGAATTATAAAGAAATGTCGAAAGATGCAATGCAGCATATGAGTCATGGATGGTATTTTTTTAAATAGACTTTACTATATCAAGACGTTTGCTAGAGCTACTCGGCTTCAGTAGCTGTACAACAGATGTATTTTGAACCGAGTAAACATTAAATATTTTCATGAATACAATTCTTTGTTGTGTAATTTTGATTCGCTCGCGGCAAAATGCGGCAACAAACAAAAATCCTACGACTGACAGTCATATTACATGCATACTTGTGAACCGATGTCTATCAAACTTTCCATATTTAAAGTACAGTTGTAATCGGTAATATTAATAGCGAAGAAAATTCCTAAACATTCCTGAAATATATATTATGAAATGACTTATGTGCTTGTTTACATTTTACTTCTTTTCCTCTCTTCTTTCACCGCACGTAGTTCTGTAAATATTAATCCGCCGAAGTTTATATATTCGGTTATTGTCAGTCCTTTGTTCTTAATACCCGTCTAAAGATAATGAAAAGTACTTGACATTAGCTAATTATCTTAAATAAACCTTATATGTATGCATAAATGGGATATATATTGAATTTTTTTGTAAGAATGAAAACTATTGTAGTTGTGGTTTGTGTTTCCGTTAGTGTGTGAGAAGGCACTTCCCGTAAATCCAGAGTGTGGTTCAAATTAAGAAAATGACACATTTCGACAAAATTACAAACTTATCAGGTAATAAGATATAATAGCAGTTGCATACTTTAAAAGAAGAGATTTCGTTCAGTTTTGTTGGATGTTACGATTGTCAATAATCGTGAACGTTAAAAAAAGTATAGAGCAATATGCTTAGTGACAGTGAATATGACAAACACACATGTATACATCCATTGGCTTTTCTATTGTGAACATGAAAATATTCCAGACTGTTAATTTTGGGGATCACATAATGTTTGGGACTGAAAATGGTGTCATTATTATTAATGCCAAAATACATGTATATATTGTCTTCATCATAAAATGCTGCTTAAGGACAGTAGATTCCTCCCAATCTATTTTTTAGGAACTACTGTCACTGTTGTTCAGGACTGATTCAAATCCATTTTATTTGCAAACAGTATGTGCAGAAAAACGGCTCATTTTATACAGTATACATTTAAACTTGCTACTAAATGGATTATTCATAAGTGTCAGTGACATTCCTTTTTCACTGCATACAGACTCCATATTGCTGTACACTGAATTAGAGTCTGTGGACAAAAAGGTATGGCATTGTTTCTATTATAAGCTATTCATTCACACACTCACTACTAAATGTTACAGGATACTTAACTGAAAGAAATGGAACATCACTATTACCATAAAGTTTAGTCATTTCTTCACAATCACCTGTACTCAATTGTTCATTACCAATAGCCTTTAAATAATGTTAATTTACACGTGCTCATAGACCATCATAATGTACAAGATACGTACGCTTTGCGCATTTGTAATGCTTATATAACGCAACAATAGATACTGATTGCATAAAAATGATCTACATGTATCTCACCAGTATAACGAGCTACTTGGCATTGTTTTTCCCAGTTGGCAAGAGAATTGTGAGTACCAGATTCTCCCTCACAGAAGCCATCTAACGGTAATTCCTATCCGGATATAGTGTGGGGGATTACCTGACATTACATTTCCTGTTGGTCGCGTCTCGTGTTCCTTCACCATTCTAGTCAGTCACATTTGCCCTGCGTTTTCAGTTTATGTGTACATTAAAACATTTTGAGTTCTTTCACATGCCATATTAAAGAGGAAGAGCAAGCTGGTTTAAGTTAACACTTTCGCCAAGATGTTCACAAAAGATCCAAGTCATTCAGTCAAAAGTCTTAAGTTAAAAAGATTGAAGGGGTTATCTCCCTTACCACAGAATATCATTTTACACAATATAGTTTACTAGCTTTAGTGTCATACAGTATACTGAATTGTCTTAATATCATATGCACTTGTATTAAATCAAGTTATCAAAAGATTTCATAATTTCTATTTTTGTCTGAGGAAATCTCTGAACAATCACAAGTCATTCATCTTAATTTGAGGATATATAGTTTCCGAAATGACGAAAATGCTGAAATTTTGTTTCAAAATGTGAAAAACGCCTTAAAATAATTGTCGGAGTTATTGCAAATTCCCCATGATCCTAAGACAAATATTCTCTTTTTTGTGATATTACAGATATTCCTAGTGTATTAAGAACAACCAGAACAAATCGCATAATGGTTTGCGGTGGGTGCCTTGGGATCTAATAAGATTAGCCAAGTAGCAGGAAATGTGGACATACATGCCATTCTTATCGACGTGTTTGCGAAACTTTTGGCTGGAAAACAGCAATCTGGATACCGAATTTCTTACTTGCCACGGTAATAATGTTAACAGAATTTTAGGAGGAACTTGCAGCTCGTGATAACATTATATACTACAATATATTTTCTCCTCGCTGTCAAGCAAACCAGCAAAATTTAAATTTTAGTCAAAAAGATGAACAAAGAATTTCCCAAGTAAAATCAAATTAACCAGAAAAATATAAAAGATGTTATGTGTGTCTTAAATGAATGCGTAGAAGCCACAGAGAAAAGCTATGATGATATAGCCATGAAGAAGTCTATGAACCAGTTATGCCGCCATTGAAGGTGCGTTGAACGTAAAGCGTATTATGTGGGATTCAGCAAAGACACCATTCTAGCAGATATTTACCAGATATTTACATTGGAGGGTATTGGTGCAGAAGTATGATCCTGGAAACATTTCAAAGAGAGAAAGAAATTTGTGACGGTATGTCCACTGAAAACAGCAACACATATTGTAGTACCTAGGGCTTGTGAAACCTGGAAACTGTTGATGATTTTAATTCTTACTCTTCCGGTTTTGTTAACATCGCTTGCTGTACTCGCATTAACTAATCAGGACCGCCTTCCTTAAATTATATCATTTTCAGCTTCCTGACATAAAAGTGGTAAATATACAAACATTTATAGGATCACGTCGGTGAAAGAAATACCTTGTGCATATATATGACTTTCACAGAGGAATGCTTTATACAAACAACAGTCAAAGATGAGCATGTGATATCCTTGGATACAACAGTGGTAGAGGGGGCCAACTGAGGGATGAGCGGTGTATGGTGCCTGTGTTAAAAAGGGTCAAAAATGTGAGGGCTCTACGGGAATTTAACATAGGCGCCAGCTTGGTTCATATGGTTTATAACAGTGTAGCATGCGATGACGGTCTGCACTCGAAAACAGAAAAACCCTATAAAGTCACGTGAGTCTGTCTGTTTTGTAACAGTGTGGTGTGTGTTTGGAAGAGAAATTGGAGTGTGCTTACCCTCTATATTAGAGGAGAACTGTGTTAAGTAGGGTTGACGGTTTATAGAGACAAACGGGAAATTAACATGGGAACATGAATGCATCTGATTGGTTAAGCTTTGTTACCAGTCTAGAGACTATCTCTGACATGATTTTCATCAAACTTGGTAAATGGACTTACACCATCAAACTCTTGGATGAATTTGATTATGAGCAAGATCACAACATAGTAATGATGTGAATTTTACATCAGATTGGCTAAGTTTGTCAATACTCTAGCAGCAGTTTGTCTGGTTAGCTTTTGATCAAATTTGTTAAATAGTTTTATAATATCAACATTTTGGATGAGTCTGATTGTGAGCAACATCCACACATATGCATGAGGTAATTTTATATCTGGGGGCCTGTTAGTTTCTAGAGATGATCGGATTTTGCTCTCACTTGGTAAGTTAATATCATCTTGCTTTTTGACAAATTCCGTAATAACAGTGGGGTCTGCACATTTTAACAGGATGATCTTGCATCTAATTGGCAGAGTTTGTGTTCTCATCCAATTTTGATTAAACTTATTAAATAGTTTTTACTATCAAGATCTTGGATGAGTTCAGTTATTAGCAAGATCCATGAATATTAAGTATGCCTTTATCTTTGGAAAGAATTTGTATCAGACTGTTGTATAATAGGTAAAATTGACATAATATTAATGTTTGGAGATAATTTACATACGGTTGTTTTCTTACATTACTAATCTTACCTAGTGAAGTGGTCAGCTTATTAAGTTATATAATCGGGTGAGTAATATCAGACCCACTTGGGCCTCTTGTTCACATAGTTACATCTTAACCCATACGATCAGTTTTATAGACAGTAGGCATAACCCATATCACCTATTTTTGGTATTAGAAACAGAGGTATTAAAAGAGATATATGTCTTAGTTGTGATTTACAAGACATAGATATCTCTTTTCCATTGTTAAGGCACATATGTTAAGGTCCTGTGTTGAAATTTTGGAAAGTCACATATATTATGCATCAGTTGTAGTATTCAGTTGAAACTTGGGGATACTATTACTTCATGTCTAAGTTAAACCTGTATTTACCTAGTTCATTCTTGTCCTGAACTTATATTGAATGTGATATCCAATGGACAATACAATTATACACGTTATTGTGAATTAGTGGTAATATTAATAGAAGCAACAGGTATATATGTAGTAATAAGGCCAAACTTTTTAGCTCTACTGGTCATAGACTAGAAGAGCATATGGGATGGAATGTTGTCCATCGTCTGTTGTCAGCACAAGTTATCGCTATTCCTCCTAAAGTACTTGGGGGATTGCATTGAAACTTTACACACACATTCATTCCTTGGTCTAGTTGGTACTAAATGAAAATGATGCCGCTTAGACATCCAATATGGCTGCCACAGTGGCCATCTTAAGTATCTTGTTATCACTACTCTTCATGAATGGATGGTCATATCAACATGGGGTTTTCACTAAAAGAATTTATATGGTGTCTAATTTTTCCTAAATGAAAATGGTGCCACTCTGATGTCCAATATGTCCGCCACAGTGGCCATCTTTAAAATCTTGTTATCGCTACTCCTCCTGAATGGAAAGTCATATTGACATGGGGTTTTTACCAGAGGAATTCTTATGATGTCTAGTTGATCCTAGATGAAAATGGTGCCAAGCTGACATGCAATATGTCCACCACAGAAGCTAATTTGAAAATCTTGTTATCGCTAAAGAATATCATAGACGGTATCACACTCCATAGTTAAAAGGAAGAAATTGTCTTATCTTTAATTTCTGGAAATTCTTTTTAACCAGTAGAGTGTCAGTAATTTCGAGGGACTCGTGTTGATTGTAAGATGACATTGAAATAAGGCAAGAGTTTATTCTTATTTGCAGAATGACCCAGAAATGAAGGATAAGTTTGGAAAGCTCTCAGAAAGTTTAACTCGGATTTACAAGGATATTCAAGACCCAACTGTGACTTAAAGAAAGCCAAATCCGAACAATCGGCGAAGAATGCATTATAATAATCTTGGAAATATTTAAGGATATATTCAGGATAGAGGAACGAATGTGTCCTCTCCAATAGATTCTAAGAAACATGTTACGGCAAGGCAAAAAGTCCAAAGACGATACACCATTAGTAAGTTCAAGAGAATCCTCGCGACAGGGAAGTTTTTATGATGACAGTAGTCGACAAGCAGCAAAGAACTTGATTACAAGTGATGATTATGTCTCAAGTTGTGCTATTAGTGTTGTATCTTCTCAAAAGGGAGAAATAAAAAATGTCTCGGTCAGGGCTAGAACAAAGAATAAATGAAAAGAATGTTAACGAGTCCTGGAATAAAATGTTGAGTGCTGCTGATATAGTAAATAGAGAACATATAGACCTAATTTATATCTTCAGGATATCAGTCATTTGGTTACAGTCAGTCAAATTCACCAATAGATAATGCACACATCTCGAACCTACATGTATCAGTCTACCCCATTGTCTTTCTCAAATCCAATGTATAGGCACAAACATGGTTCAGATTCAAGTCTGGGAACTGGATCCTCTCCAATCTCACAAATTCCTAGTACAAGCCCATTGATCAGTAGCGATGAAGCTAACACCGCCAGAAATTGCAGTCTGGTGAAATTTTGTAGGACTGAAACACCAAGTGAAGCTTTGCGGAAAATTGCACATCTAGTCCCATTCTGAACTATGCTGGAAAGCACTCCAGCTCAAATTCTAACTTAAGAAGTGGATCTCATTCCAATTATAACTACAATACAATTGGCAGCACTCCGCTGAGGACTCATGAACTGTCTCATAGTGTAGATTTCATGTTCATGTCACATCATTATGTGGACCAGTTACGACGCACGGCCACAGATACAGGTATATCATAGAGAAGTAACTCGCCTAAGGGTTATGGTGAGACTGTTTTGTTTTCAACTCACGGCAGTGTCTCTTCAGAGGATAGCTCTAGAAAGCTGTCCACTCAGAATGCTGCGCATATGGGTATTCGATCTGTGCAAATGATCTTCTTCAGCAAGAGAAGATGAAACAAGAGGTAAGTTTGAGATTTATCGAGTTCATTCACAGTCTATGATCACTTTTATATTTATACATGACAAATATGACAGCTTCCATAAATTGTTTGAAAACTGGTCTTTGGACTATTCTTGGAAAATTTTTACACCCGCAAAAACCTATTTATCATAACTTCAGTAAACTTGCTGTAAAGGACCATTTAGTGACAGGATAATATTGTTCTTGATAGACAGGCACTGTACATTGAGTAGTTTTCCAGAAGTAGGATATCAATGCATCTGTATATGAACATAAAATTAATGTGTTACTCCTCGTTACAAAATAGCCGGTGAACTCTAAAAAGATTATCCCGTTTAAAAAAAAAACCAAATAAAGGTGAATCCCAACTCGGAAAATTTGCACAGTTAGAATCTACTATGATAGATTTTCCAGTTATAATACTATTATATTGTACCGTATTCTATTTATATATAGCAAGACGGATATTAACTGGACGTCAAGTATCCTTTATACAGTTTACACATTTCCAACATGTAAAGAACATCAATGTAGGTGTTTTTCTTGTCAACCCCACGTTAGAGGGAAGCGAGATATAGGTACTTTTACATTGCCATTGGCATCAACAGTTTAAGGTTTTTGTTTACAGTTTTTCATTTGGTTATATTTTTTAAATTCCATAATGTCTTTTCTTCATACTTAGGATGAATCATTATTTGCATCTAAGACAATTCATGCAGCAATATGCTCGCTGTACCATTTGACCTTTGGGTCATGGTTGCATGTTTTAGAGCAATGCTTTGATCATGGGCTCGCCATGCAGGCCATAGCCTTGTTAGAATTTTCAAGATTCCTTTTTAATGAATTAATTCCATGTACCATAGAAATGTTTGAAGAAAACGTTTTGATCTGTATTCACAATTAAACTTGAGTAGAAAGCCTCTTCATTTGTTAGTTGAAAGAGTACAAAAATCTGTTATGTTGACTTAGGGGAGGCTAGATTCCTCTGTAGACAATATACTATGTAGGACTTGTACAAGTGTGATATATACTGAAGCAGATATCATACATCATAGCCACTTAATATTGAGATGGTACTTCTCTCCGTGTCACTTATAATACCAAAAATGTGCTTAATATCTTTTTCCATGATTGTTCATATATTAACAGTTTAGACAATTGTATAACAAGCATAATTGCCAGGCACATGCTTTAAAATTTCAAGTCACATACATTTGTATACCTTCTGCAATATGGGAGCGAGGTGGAAGTCTTAAAACATCAGCTTACAGATGCAGGCAGTGCATTATGCAACTGCAGATCGGAGTCTGTGTTGTGTGCAGTTGGACTCAACTTATACATGAGTATATACAGTATGAATTCATGAAAACTAGTAGTAATCATTTTCTCTGCTTCTTTTTAACAGACAATTTTCATGAAGAAATAGTCAAAGATAGTAACAATATTTATACTCCTAAACACCTAATAACACACCTCTTATCTTCAGAGTGTTGTGAATTGCTCCATGGCCAGTGTTTACTTAAAACACTCTAATTCTAGTGCAGCTTGCGCTGGTTCATGCTGATTGTTCATTTTGTTTTTTGCTGGGTAGCTCTCACTTCATTGACATTGCAGTACTTATCTGTTTACAAGGCATATTCAGGTGCAAATAGCATGCACCTAGATATGTTGTCATCATATACCAGTAGAGCTGCTGTTGTGTCATGTACCAGTAGATCTGCTGTTATGTCATGTACCAGTAGATCTACTGTTGTGTCATGTACCAGTAGATCTTCTGTCGTGTCATGTACAAGTAGATCTGCTGTCATGTCATATACCAGTAGATCTGCGGTCATATGTACCAGTATATCTGCTGTTGTGTCATGTACCAGCAGTATATCTGCTGTACAAGTAGATCTGCTGTCATGTCATGTACCAGTAGATCTGCTGTCATATGTACCAGTAGATCAATGTTGATGCGGTTCTTTCTACTTGTGATTTCACACAAACAGTCTAGATCAAGATATCGAGATCATAAAGCTGTAAACTTTACTTTGAGAGTTGCTTCCTCTTTCAGCCAGTCAGAAATGACCATTCAAATATAATATAATTTGCGAATGGTTAAAACATAATCTCAGGTTAAAGAGTTTTATGATTTCCAGGCTCAAGGCCATACAACTCAGAGCTTGAGTTGGAAATTGAGTTTCCACTATCAGCGAATCAGAAATGACCTTTCAAATATAATGTCATTTGGGAGTGGTCAAAACAAAACCTCCAGCTCAAGAGTTCTATGATTTCCAGGCCGCCTGATCTCCTGGTACATAATGCAGTGGCGCACATCTAAGTCTTTCAGATTAATCTTTGATGTAACTTTCCCATAAGATCGCTGTTGCAATGTAAGAAAAGGGTCATCTTTTAACTTGTAGACTTAACATAAATATGGCATTTCTGAATATTTACTGAATATACTAGTGTATAAGCAGAGATGCCAACCAATACAGATTGTGCATAACAATCATGAATTTTTTTAATGAAAATTCAGCATTCTGAATTATATTGATACAATTCTGGAAATTAAAATATTTGGCGAATACATCTTCGAACACGAGTTGTCTATGTGAATACAGGTGGAGGAAAAGTACTTACGCACCAGTCTGATAAAATAGTGCATATAGTCTCATTATTAAAAGCAATGTAAATAACAAGAAATCAGTCGGTTATAAATAAAGATGGAGAACGAGGTGAAGAGAAAAAGAAGAATGATGAAGATAATTTATGAGGAAAAGTAATATTTATGATTTTTGTTTTGGCCAGAAATGTTAAAGGAATTCAACGCACTGGAATTAGAGGAATGGATACACCATTATTATCAATGAACCGTAATTGTTCTTGACTGTGTACATATATTTATAGGCTTATAGGAGGTTCAATATGGCTCTTCAAAAGTTTGTTACTTTTAACGTATGTCTTATCCATTCAAGCTGGGCTGCCTAGATTCCAAGCCAATTGATACTATGATTCCTGTGTTGGCATCTCTGGTATAAATTGGATCCAACTGCAACTTGCATAGACCCAGATCTGCCATAGCATAATGTGCCAGCCGATCTGGATCTATGCAGTTTTTTAGGAGTGGAACAGACAGCATAGACCCAGATCTGCCATAGCATAATGTGCCAGCCGATCTGGGTCTATGCAGTTTTTTAGGAGTGGAACAGACAGCATAGACCCTGATCTGCCAGATCATTATGTAATAGCAGAACATGGTCTATGTTATTTGCAGTTGGATCCGACTTAATACGTGTGTATATATGGTATATATTCTAGGAGTATATTGTAATCTGATACCAGTAATACTTGATGTTTGACCTGCCCTAACTTCTCTTTCACCCGAAGTCATCACAAAATCTTCTAGGTCTTGCAAACAAGATCAGAAGTTACATATGTGGTTTTTGTAGCGCATTATATTGTTAGGCTGATTATGGATACTCATTTTTCATTTTTCATTTCTCCCGTAACCTTGCTGGTCGTAGGGGCGCCACTGATGACTTTGCGACAATCTCTCTCCATTTTGCCCTGTTCTCCACTGCTCTTTGGGACTTTGCAAAGTCCATGCCTGTCCACTCTTTGATATTGTCTTCCTATCTCTTCTTCTGTCTGCCTCGTTTTCACTTTCCTCTCACTGTGCCCTGTAGGATTGTCTTTGACAGGCCAGTTGAGCGTTAGACGTTACCATACCATCTTAGTTTGCGTTTCTTTACAGTGGTGAGCAGATCTTCATAAGGTCCAATTGCACCTTGGATTTTAGTGCGCACCTCCGCATTAGAGACGTGGTCTAAGTATGAGATTTTCAAGATCCTTTGATAACATCTCATCTCTAAGGCATGGATTCTTCTCTCTAATTCTGCGGTTAGGGTCCATGTCTCACATGCATATAGGAATATGGACATGACGAGGGAGCGCATAAGCTTGATCTTGAACCCAAGCGTGATGTTGCTGTCTTTCAAAATAGGCTTCAGCCTTGCCAGAGCAGATGTTGTATGCGCAATCCTGGAAAGAACCTCAGGCTTTGAACCTTCATCAGAGGCGATAGCACCTAGTTACTTGAAGCTTATTACTGTGTCCAGCTTCTGTTCATTCACTCTTATTTCATTTTGGATGCCAATCGGGTTGTTTGTCATTAGATTTATTTTTTCAGAGTTGATCTCCATGCCATATCTTAGTGATGCTTGATCGAGACGGTTCACTAAGGTTTCCATTTCGTCGTCATCTCCTGCTAAGCCATCGATATTATCAGCGCGCGAAGCGCAGGTTGGCGATTGTTCTGCCTCCAACACTGACACTGCCCTCATGGTCTTCCAAGGCGTCGGACATGATCCTTTCCAGGTAGATGTTGAAGAGAGTTGGTGAGAGAAGGCACCCTTGTCTGACTCCGACTGTGGTTCTGAACCAGTCTCCTATGTTGCCATTGACGAGAACTGTACTAGTCGCCTTGTCATACAGGGTTTCTATAGTGCGAATTAGTTTTGCGATTATGTTGTATCAGCATGGTGTCCTTCAAGGCTGCATGCCATACCTTCTCGAAAGCCTTCTTGTAGTCAATGAAGACATGATAGAGGTTCTGTTGATGCTGGAGATATTTTACACAGAGGATTCTAAGACTGAAGATCTGTTCTGTAGTGCTACGTCCTGCTCTGAAACCTGCCTGTTCTTTCGCAATGTGCTCTGCTTGGGGTGTCGGTCTGTTGAGGATGATCTTAAGCATAACCTAGCTTGGGTGACTGATGAGACTGATTGTTCGGTAGTTCTGGCACAGTTGTAGATTCCCTTTTTTAGGAAGAGTCACGATCAGAGTCCATGGGGTGGGACATTCTCCTGTTTGCCAGATTTGGTTGCAGATTGTTGTGAGGACATCTATCATGGAAGTTCCTCCTGCTTGAACAAGTTCTGCTGGTATATTGTATACCCCAGCTGACTTCCCCTTCTTTAGTGCCTTTACTGCAGTCTCTACTTCGTCTCTGAGGATCGGGTGTTCAACCTCTGTTGTGGTCAGTGGTACGTTTAGTACAACTTGGTCTCCAGAAGTCTCCTGGTCGTAAAGTTCCGAACAGTATTCCGTCCATCTGTTAAGAATGTCTTGGTTTTCTGTCAGACTCTTACCAGCATTGTCCTGAATCGTATTAGATCTCCCCTGTTTCTCTGATTGTAAAGCTCCGAACAGTATTCCGTCCATCTGTTAAGAATGTCTAGGTTTCTGTCAGACTCTTACCAGCATTGTCCTGAATCGTATTAGATCTCCCCTGTTTCTCTGTTGTCAGGTCTTTCACCAACTGGTATGCCCTTTTACTGTCATTCTGGTTCAGGCTTTTCTTGACTTCCTTGCATTGATCCTATAACCAGCTTTCTTTTGCTTTCTTTATGCTCTTCTTAATCCTGTTGTTAATCTCATTTTATTTTTTTGCTCCTTCATGGTCTCCTCGGTTACTCCTCAGTTTTCTCCTCAGATCGCAGAGGTCGAGGATATCTGCTGTGACCCAAGGTTTCTTTAGTCTACGATGCTTGCCAAGGATCTCGCCGGCTGTGTCTATTACTGCCTTGTTGAAGGTGATGATCAAGGAGTCTAGGTTATTTCTTCATGTCCCAAAATTGTGAGTGGTGCAAATTTGCCGCCTTTTGATGCTTCAAATGTTTGTGAAACGCTTGGATCTTTAAGTTTTTCAAGGTCGAACCTGATCCTAACTTGTCTTGGCTTAATGGTTTTCCTCAGACGCAGTTTGATAGTCATCATCAGCAAGTCCTGGTCGCTTCCTATGTCAGCTCCTGGGAAGCTACGTGTTCTGGCAATGTTTACGCTAGACCGGAAGCGCTTTCTCACCAAGATGTAGTCAATATGGTTGTGATGTTTTCCGTCTGGGCTGTGCCAAGTCCATCTTCTGGATAGTTGATTGATTGATTGATACTTGAATTAGAGTCGTGTTCGCCCTTCGGGTACGTACGACTATGTACCCCCGCAGCGTGCAAAGCACGCATAGGGGGATTTAGTGGTCAGGTGTGTTGACAGTTTGCAACCACCTGACTCTAATTAAGTACACCCCTCCAGCACAGCATGGTTCCCCACAATTAAGGGGGTTAATTGAATGCGCGTTATTGGAGGATGTGTACAGTTTACACCCCCCAGAGGGATGTGTAAGTTTTAATTTCATAGTTAGTCAGGTGTGTTAACAGTTCGCAACACACCTGCAACTTTGCTGAGTACACCCCTCCAGCGCAGCAAGGTTCCCCACAATTAAGGGGGTTAAATGAATGCGCGCTGTTGGAGAGTGTGTACATTTATACCTGTACATAGGACTAGAACCACAATGTTTATAGGTATATATGTGCGCGTTGTAGCGCACTTGTTGATTGAATTGCTTCAAGGATGCAGTCTGGAGTGGCACAGGCGGCACGGACTAGGCAAGCGAAAGCGCGAAGCGTGACGGAAGCTGAAACGCCAGGAACGTACATACATGATCAAATTCTGCCCAGTTAAACTAAGTCGGGCTGTCCCTAATACCAATAAAGTGTGAGCCACTTGTTCAATTATGACAATACTACGAGTTACAAAATTTTTTCCATTTAACGCGAGATTTCCAGTTGTGAAAATTTTGTGTACAAAGTGTACATATTATTTGCAAAAAAACAATACCAATCTTTGAGTAAGAATTACTCATATCTTTTTCGTATCACGCACACTACAATTGTAAGTTGTAATTTTTTAGACGGTGGTTCGAAATTGATCAAATTTGTGTTTTAAAAGAGTATAATCAAAAGGGGTTTTCGAAAAAAAGCCAAATTGAAAACCCCATTGATTCAGGCAATGTGATAGACCTTAGAAGGACTGTTTAGCCCTTAGAAGGACTATTGTTAACAGCAGGTGGTCCCCGGTAGAGAAGCTCTGTCTGTCTGCCGTGACAGTTCGCTCTTTCACGCAGCGCCCCCTTGGTAGCTCGCTATGTAGAACATGCTGCTCCATGTGCTCGGCTGTTGGCGGGGTGGGGGGGGGTAGGTCGACATTTACTCAATTGGTCAGCACAGCAGCTTGGCTGGATAGTTTGTGGGGGCCAAGAGTGTTCGTTAGCACTAGGTTATTCTATGTGGCGAAGTCCGGGAGCTTGAGCCGTCTCTCATTGGTCTGCTTATTACATTATGGACCACAGACTTCTCGCCAGTCTGCTTGTGCGTCTTCTCCTACCTTAGCATTCCAGTCTCCTTGAATAACAATTATATCCTTTTTGGGTGTCTGGTCTATGAGAGTTTGAAGCTGGTCGTAGAACTCATCCAGTTTCTCGTCATCATGGTCAGATGTTGGGGCATAGACCTGTATGATAGTGATGTTAAAGGGAGATGCCCTCACGCGGATTGTAATCATCCTGTTAGACACTGGTCAACAACCCATGACTGCACTCACAATGTCCTTGTGTACCATAAACCCGACTCCATGTTCATGCTTGTTCTCATGCCCACAGAAGTAGATCCTGTGTTCTTTTTCTGTTGATCACTCTCCGAAATTTTTCCAGCGCATCTCGCCGAGTCCAAGGATGTGCCATTGGTATCTTCCCATCTCATGGGTTAGCTCCTCTAGTTTCCCTGCTGGTCTTAATGTCCTGACATTCCATGTTCCAATTGTGATGTTATTATGGATACTAATGGATAGTAATTATTGACTAGGATAAAATACTAGCTGCAACAGACTTTGATAAACTGGGTTTACATATTGTACACTTTTTTTTGTAACCATTCCTTATTTTACACTGTGTATACTATAAAAAAAATCAGTAGAGAGTGCATATTAAGTTGTTCTGTAGACGGTTGAATGCAAAATAACTTACTTAAAGAAAATACAACAAGACAAACTAAGAAACAAACCCAAATGATTCTTGTTGATTTTTTCAATGTTCATTGGTGATTACATTTTTTTAATACATTGATGTTGTTGAGACCTTGCATAGGAATACTTGTTTTACTAACATACTGAGACTCAGTGTGTAAACTAACAATAAATGGTGATGGATAAGAAAAAGTGTCTTTATTATGTTTTTTTTTTTTTTTTTTTTGGGGGGGGGGGGCAAATTAGCAAAATTGGAGTTTAAATTGTATTTGGTTCTCTATAATATAAGGTTGGCTTATGTTTGACCAAACAATGTGACAATGGATGCTACTCAACTCATTGCACCTAAAGACAACTAAATCGAATATATGTATTTTAATGTTAATTGAAAAAAGAATGAGTCGAAAAGATTCAGAATGAAAAAAATTGCATACGAGACCAAATTCCCATTCATCTGCCAAAAATGTATTGTTGGCAACAATGATTAATACAGGTTTATAGTATCACCAAATATAGAAAGTGTCAACCCAATGATTGACAGGTTACTTTCGTTCAAAGACATGTGATGCCTTTTAAGTTGAAACACTGTTCCCATAATGTCTATACTATTACACGTGCACGATTTTTCATCCACAAATATATGTTCTTGCAGAACTTGGCCTAGCATTCCTTGAAAATTTTGAACCAACAGAATAGTGTTGGTCCATTATTCATTCTTGGACTAATAAGAGTGACTTAATGATTAAATGCCTAATAACATTTTTATCGCAAACATGAAAGGATATTTAATGAATATGTGGTATGAACATTGTGACTATCTGATCGATTTTTTCAACCCACAATGCATTATGCACATACAACTCAGGGCCATTGACCGCAGAGAGCAGGTGGCTATTTAATCCATGACTTATATGAAGGAAATTTCACGGGGAGAAATATGAATGACTGTTGAGACCAGGTGACTGCCATATAAAGTTAACCGTTGGGGCAGGTTTGACTGTATATATATATTCTTTATCAAGCACTAAAAGGGGAATTCACTCTGATGGCAACACATGGCTGCCCTGTTCATATTAATATTGTCAGCATCCTTACTGTAGGGAAGGAAGTGAGCTCAATGAAAAACGTTCAAATTATGAGCACTTGATCGACGGAGACTAACCCCCACCCCTCCTACATCTCACTCGGCTGATGGAATGGAGTGATGTTAGCTGGTTTGTTTCCTGTGTTGCTTGCGCCTGCTGATTGTTTGCAAGTGGAGTTTATCCCACAAATGATTTTTGTTCCTCATATATTTCTTACATTTTTCTTTCTTTCTTTTGAACAATGAAAAATCTTTGTTTATCAAATCCCATTTTTACCAGTATTACAGCACATTATGGTATAATAGTTAGAATTATCAGACTTCTGAACAGAATGTCCGACTTTGCTCATCACATATCAATTTTATGGTGTTGAGCATTGTCCATCTGTCATCAATTGCTTGTTACCACTCAATTGCTTGTTACCACTCTGGAACCCATATTTTTGATTTGATTTTGATCAAACTTGGAATATAAGCTTATCGCGTCAAGTTCTTGTCAGACTTTGATAATGGGTGAGATCCTTGCATATTAATAAGGTGATTTTGTATCTGATTGCCTGAGCTTGTTACCACTCTGGAGGCCAAATTTCTGTTCCGATTTTGATGAAACTTAGAATGGAAGCAATCTCATCAAGACCTCGGATAATTTGATAACTTGACTGGTTGAGATTGTTACCACTCTGGAGGTCATATTTCTGATTGATTAGCATCAAACTCTCAGACAAGTTCAGTAAAGAATAACATCTATGCATATTATTGAGGTGATCTTTGCATATTATTTACTGATCTTGTTACCACTTTGGAAGCCATATTTGAGATCCATGCATATTAATGAGATAATCTTGCATTTGATTGCCTGAATTTGTTATCACTCTAAAGACCATATTTTTGATCTGATTTTTTAATTAAACTTGGAATATGAGATTATCACATCAAGATCTGGGATAAGTTTACAAATTAGCATCATCCGTGCATCTTAATGATATGATCATCCATCTGATTGGCTGAGGTTGTTACCACTCTAGAGACTACATTTCTGATCTGATTTGTATCATACTTGGATTATAGGCATATCTTAAAAAAAGTTTGGTAAAGATAAATAATGAAGTGATCTTGTATCTGATTGAGTGAGATTGTTACCTCTCCAGAAACGATGTTTTTGGTTCGATTTTGATCAGACTTGGAATATAGACTTTCATTATTAAGATTTCAAATGATTTAGATAATGAGTGAAATCCATGCATATTATTGAGATGATTTTGCATCTGAGTGCTCTGAGCTTACTACCACTCTGGAGGGCACATTTCATATATGATTGTGATCAAGCTTTGAACATAAAAACTTATGTTCAGGATCTGGGAAAAGTATTCCGATGAAGAAGATGGACTCATGTTTTTTTGAGGTGGATCATGCTTCTGATATATTTGCCGAGCTTTTAATCACTCTTGAGACTCTGGTTTTGAAAGGATTCTGATCAAATTTGGTAAATGGCCATGTATTGTCAAGATCTTTGATATATACTATTATGAGAGAGAGCCATCCATATTAATGAGGTGATCTTGCATCTGATTGGATGAGCTGTTCAGCAGTCTTGTGACTCAATTTCTGATCCGATTTTGATCAAAACTTGCTTCATAGTTTTATATCATCTATATGTTGGATGAGTTTTATCATGAGCAAGATCTACATATAGCTATGATATAATCTTGTATCTGATTGAAATAGCTTATGACCGCTCCAGTGATCAAAGTTTGATCGGATTTTGCACAAACCTGCTAAATAAGCTTTTATCATCATGGTCTTAGACAGGTTCTATAATAAGTGAGATATATACATGTTAATTGAAGTGATCTTGCATCTGATTGGCAGATCTTTTTATCTCACTAGTGACTTTATTCCTCATCTGATTTTAATAGAACAATTTTAATAGAACTTGTTAAATAGGTTTGTATCATCATGATCTTGGACGAGTTGAGTTATGAGCAAGATCTATACATATTAATCATGCACATAATTTATCTTCAGACAGAGTTTTTAAAAATGAAACTACGCTAAATGGTTAAAATTGATATGATGTAAAGGTGGGAAGATTACATAGGATTGTGTTCTTACAATACTAGATCAGCCTGCTGAGTGAAATGGGAAACTGTTAGGTTATGTAACCCAGTTATAGTTTAACAACTTGAAGACATACATGTTTTTATAACATATTGTGGCATAGCACTTAGCCATGTCACACAGAAGCATGTAAATAAAATCTCAGATGTGAAATTTATGAAACCTGTTGAATAAGTACAAATGGCAATGAGATGTTTGTGTCTTGCTGCATATTCAGTTTCATATAAATTTCATTCATATGAGATAACATTTCGTATGGAAAATTTTGAGATTCAGATTTCAAAGGGCAAAGTTCAAAGTGTTGACCAGTTTATAGATGACACATCAAACTATGTTATGCTTATTATTATTATTATTATTATTATTATTATTATTATTATTATTATTATTATTATTAAATCTTCTTCTATGGATATTGAAAAAACCCAACAAAAACCAACAGTGTTCCTGTGTTATACATTGCAGTTAGTTGCTTATTTCCATTTAGCCTCCTCATGGCTATCCAACAATTTTAATAAGTGCTTTTATTACTTTCCTGGCATCTTAACTTTATGCACCAGTTTGATCTGTAGATCAGGCAATGCTTTTAAGAGAGTGAAATATGCTTTTATTCTGATCTTAGATTTGACGTAGCAAGAATAGCTCTCCAAATTCATTTTAATCAAAGAACCTTAGTAGCACTTGCTGACTTGGTATTTGCCAAATGCTTGAGATGCTAAAACGAAATATATATATATATATATATATATATATATATATATATATATATATATATATATATATATATACCCTATAAATTTGAAACTAAACTGGACTCCTAGGTAGCCTTATTACCTTAAAAGATATGGTAACCAATTTCTACTTGGAGGCAGGAGATCCACGGTAGCTAAATGGTTAGCATTTAGTATGCCGGACTGGCAATAGAAAAGACGTGGGTTCGAATGCTACAATTGGATCAACCTGTGTCTGCTACCGTGGTGTCCTTGAGCAAGGAACTTTACTCCCACTGTCTCAACACTAAATAACCTACATGTGTTGATTTTTGGATAAACAAAACAAAAACAAAAAAATCCTGCCTGTTGATAATGGTGAATGAAAGCCAGTCACAGAAATATTGCTATGTATGTAACCTTGTGCATGAATACACGTGGAGAAAGAGATTGTGAACATCTGCTAATAAACTTATTAACAATGTAGACAAAATATACATATACTTGATCATTGATGAATTAAGAGGCATGCATTTTTAAGATTCATTTAAATTATTGTTCTCAACATCATTATTTGTATATATATGTGATATCTTCCTGGTCATCAGGGAGACTCGATAATTCAGATTCTATAATTTCATAATAAAAAGTGTAAACAAAATTGTAAATCTCCAAGAATGTCTTTATTTATTTGTACCTATCTTAGAGAGACATCCTCCCTCCATGCAGGCTTTGGAATATTGAATTACTCCAATGCACTCTTCTGCATGTTGTAAGAGGTGACTAATGGAGACAATCTTTTTGCTCTAGGATGCATCCCATGGTGATATTCCAGCTGGGAAGGTCTTGGACTTTTTAAAGAGAGTGGTTTATAATGAGAATTTGATTTTTGCAATATTTAGGAATATACTTTTTTGCCTTTGTCTTTGTTTTGCATGCCTTTTTGTGCATATCTAAACTTACTTGTCACTATAGTCAGGATTGTGCTGATGTGTCATTAAAAACTATAAATACTTACATGCTACATTCTTTTAGAAAATCTCCTGGTAGTAAAAACATAATTTTTCTGAAGGATGTACCAGAAATACTTTATGCATGCAATTTTGGTTATGAGTGTACAAACATTTGATTTGTGTAAGCTTCATTTTGGAGTACATGTCTTTAAAAAATTATTTCAAAAAAAAGTTCCATTTTGTGGCAGAGATTGTTACTATGTATAAGTGACACTGCTTTTTTGGTAGAGTAAAGTAAGATTGGTCAAGAGCACAAAGTACGTACAACCTTGAAAATCCTTCAGTGTGATTGGTTGCTTTGAAAACTCCTTGAATTTTGAAAAAGTTGGTTTTATCTTTGAAAAGACCTAGAATTTGCTGTTATGGCACAGCAACACAAGTAGGTTTTTTATTACGAAGGCAAATGGAGTAAATTGCCTTGCCCAAAGACACACCACAGTAGCTGACCTGGGCTGATCTAATGTTAGGAATCAAACCTGCACTCTTTGCGGTCTTGAATTTGGCAATCAAAAACATTGTTCCGCCACAGTTGCTGTCTCCATTAGTTGCCTCTTACGACGTATAGGAGGGCACATCAGGGCTATTCTACATCCCTAAGCCCGCAAGGGTGGGTGGGGTGGGGGGATAAAATGCAAATAAATTTTCCCTATTTAATCATGAATAAATTTTCCCTTTAATTCAGATTTATTTGAATCTCTTGAAGCTTGCCATTCTTAACTCAGAATTTAGTCCCAAGGGTACAAATTTTCCAAATAGCTATCTTACTCTGCAAAAAATGACAACAAGATAGACTGACTATAAACATGACAGTGTACATCTTTCTGTTCATCTGGCAGATTCCTTTTTTAACAAAATTTATTGTGCCATTACATGGTTGTTCTTTATTTTGGTGGGATCTCCATATCCGTTTCAAAAGAATCATAACTGAGTTACATTCCTTTGATTGCATGGCAGAATAAATATAGTTGCCTCGCTTTGTCTTTGCAGGTCAATAAGTGTGGAAGATGAGCTAAGGCATCACCAAGAGGAAATGCAGCAATCAATTCAGCAGAAGCAGAAAGTCATTGAAGCCCAGGAGAAGAGAATTCAGAGTCTGGATAATGCCAATAGTAAGTTGGTGGCAGCTCTGAATCAACTGAAAGAGCATTGTCAGACAACTCAAGCCCAAAATGGACTTGCTGGGTCTTTGAAAACAAAGCTTAAAACAGAGCTCCCATATTTCAAAACTAGCTCATGTTGAAGAGCTTTTGTACAGGACACACAGGAAATCCATATTTTAAGGATTATGGTAGAAAAAGTGCAATAGAAATTAAGCCATTTGAAAGACTTGTTTCATTATGGTGTTTGATAGCCTCTCTAGAAGGCAACTGTGATTATAAGGACTATGCCAATTAGAAGTGTTGTAAAATGGTCCTATTTCCCATTTGATATGCAGCTTGACATTATGTTCAAGTTCTATATTACATGTGTTTACTCGTGTCTTTCATGTTGCATTTTGAGACTGGTTCACGTTTCATTTGGTCATGTTTGACAATTACATTTTGCAACAATGCCATGGAATATGCATCTGAAACACAGATTAGAATCTTTAGATTTTTTTGAAAATATCTGGCTTTTTTCATGAGGGTTGGATGGTGTCCAATTTGGGGGGGGGGGGTATACACAGTCTTGTCATCCCTGCACTGTAAACTTGACTGTCAGATTAGGTGTGTAGAGAAATGGTGTGTCCTTTAAATTTTAATTATCATTTGCGCTAGTAAGCCATAAATGTTTAAATGTTTTCTCTAAGTTGACAGTGCAGTGTGTTTGAAAACAGGTTACAGAATGTTTAGCTTTGCAACAAGTGGCATATTTTATTTTGTTCTTACAGCAAGATGTTTGCTATGCAGTTTTGCATAGTTTTATATTACGGCAAGATGTTTGCTATGCAGCTTTACTTAGTGTTACATTATAGAAGGCTGTTTGCTATGCAGCTTTGTTTAGTGTTACATTATAGTAAGATGTTTGCTTGGCATCTTTGATTAGTGTTATGTTACAGTAATATGTTTGCTATGCAGCTTTGCTTAGTGTTATGTTACAGTAAGATGTTTGCTATGCAGCTTTGTTTAGTGTTATGTTACAGTAAGGTGTTTGCTATGCAGCTTTGCTTAGTGTTATGTTACAGTAAGATGTTTACTATGCAGCTTTACTTAGTGTTACATTATAGTAAGCTGTTTGCTATGTAGCTTTGTTTAGTGTTACATTATAGTAAGATGTTTGCTTGGCATCTTTGATTAGTGTTATGTTACAGTAATATGTTTGCTATTTGCAGCTTTGCTTAGTGTTATGTTACAGTAAGATGTTTGATATGCAGCTTTGCTTAGTGTTATGTTACAGTAAGGTGTTTGCTATGCAGCTTTGCTTAGTGTTATGTTACAGTAAGATGTTTGCTATGCAGCTTTACTTAGCATTATGTTTCAGTAAGATGTTTGCTATGCCGCTTTGTTTAGTGTTATGTTACAGTAAGGTGTTTGCTATGCAGCTTTGATTAGCATTATGTTTCAGTAAGATGTTTGCTATGCAACTGTGCTTAGTGTTATGTTACAGTGAAATGTTTGCCATTTAGCTTTGCATATTGTTATTTTACAGGAAAGTGTACGATTGTTATAACACGACGCCAGGATTCTAAAATGAAAATGTAAATGTCATGTGATAAATGATGTTTATTACTTCATACAGTTGGTATGAAATTGAATTGCCTTTTTTACAGAATGTATGCAGTGCATACCAAGGTCGAGGTTGATGATGCAGTAAGAATATTATGTCAGAGTATGACACAGCATTATTTTTCACTGTGCAATACAGTGTGTAAATAAATACTTGATTTGTAGGTGTGCCAAGTTAGTAACTAATTTTTTCAACAGGACATGGACCTTTTCCAATCACTCGGCAGTTAACTTGTAAAACATGTATTGGGGACAGATAGTTGTCAGAATAAGTGGATTAGGTATGCTGGGAATTGAACTCTAAATGCAAAGATTTTAATAACAGAACTATATATTTTTATTACAGAAAGAATTAAAATTGGTCCATTTCTGTTATTTAAACTGGAACATATATTTTTAAAGTAATTCTTTCAATGCATGTTTGATTAACTTGCATGCACTGAAATTATAGACTGATTATTCAGGGACTGGTGAAATATGTTCATTAAAACCAAATTGAATTGAAAACGGGAAGAAATTAAAGGGTTGTAATACCATAAAGACTAAAATCAGACTTCACTAGATCCTGAAATTTGTCAAATCTGAGTTGATTGTAAGTGGGACCCACTGTATATACAAGTACAGTCTTGATTCTGTGTACCATTTTGTTTTTTTATACGAGTTTGGATGATCAGGCTTCAGCTGTGAGTGTTTTGTCATGCACTGTGTAAACTTGTGATTTTAATACTTGCAGTAAAGTATTGTGCCTTATTAATTAATTGGTGCAGATATTTATTACATTAATGAGCAATCTTATATTTGACTTTGTGTTTAAAAATTTCTCTTTCTGTATGTAAGACTGTCTTTTTGAATTTGTTTTGATGGAATTGTTAAAAAAATAATCAGAAACATGATTTTTCCTCACTTCTCTTGCTGTGTTACATCATAACTTTGTAACCCTTTCAGAATCTTGTAACATTTTCAGAATTTTCATTGAATTGACAGGTACTGTGGGAAAGAAGTTTAACATGATTACATTGTAATGTATCTTCATAATGGTGTTTATGTGGTAGGAACAGGTATATCTCTTGCTAATCATTATCTGGAAATCCATTTTTGTTCTCATTATGTTATTGTATATATATATATAAATGCCTGATATTCTGTTCCTTAAGGCTTCTTCGAGTCTTTGCAATGTAAATATTACATAGAGTGCAATCTCAATGTATGATAGATGTTTCTTTTGGTAATCTCTGGCAAAAACATGTATTTATTTTGTAATTTACTTTTTTGTTAGTTTCTGAAACTGCTGGCCTGGTAACCATTTTTTCTTTCAATCATCATCCCAAATTACACATGAAAAGCATTAGTTAAAAAAGTTCTTGGATGTGGCCAACTTTGATAGATCTTTAACAGTAAGGTGTAATTTGTATGTCTTAATACACCTCCAAAGTAGTTAAGACAGATTTTTGAAGCAAGTTTAAACATATACATTGAAGACTTGTGTTGCCTAAATATACTGATACAAACTCGAATTTCTTGAAATAACTTAGCTCTACAGGTCATAGACCAGACAAAGTTATGAGATGACCTGTTGTCCATTGTTCGTCATCCATCCATCCATTAGCATAAATTTTTTATTGCTGCTACTCCTAAAATACTTGGAGGATTATCATGAAACATTAAACACACATTCATCCTGAGGTCTAGTGGGTCATAAATGAAAAGGGTGCCATTCGGACAACCAATTTGGCCACCACAGTTGCCATTTTTTAAATAGTGTTCTTGCCGCACTTAAGTTGATGGTCATATCAACATTGGGTTTTCACTAGAAGACTTATTACAGTGTCTAGTTGGTTCTAGCTGAAAATAGTACTGATCTGACATCCAGTATGGCTGCCATGACAACCATCTTGAAAATATTTTTATCGCTACTCCTGAATATTAAGTCATATTGACATGGGGTTTTTACCAGAAGACTTTTATGATGTCTTGTTGGTCCTAAGTGAAAATGTTTCTGATCTGTCCTCAAATATGGCTGCATAGTGGCCATCTTAAAAAATATTGTTATAGCTACTCCTCTTAGAAGGATGGTCATATCAACATGGGGTTTTCATCAAAAGAGTTTATGATGTCTAGTTAGTTCTAAATGAAAATGGCGCTGTCTACATCCCAAGCAGCCACCATGACAGCCATCTTGAAACTCCTACTGAATGGATGGTAATATCAGCATAGAGTTTTTACCCGAAGACTTCTTATGATGTCTAGTTGGTCCTAAAATGAAAATGATGCCAATCTCTTTTATCCAATATGGCCACCATTGGTGAACTTCTTGAAAATCTTTTTCTGAACTTAGATTTCTGGAAAGTCTTTTCAGCCAGTAGAGCATCAGTCCTTTTAAGAGGCTTTTAGTTGAAATGAAAAAAGAATGTAATATTACTGTCACACACTGGTTATTAAAGACAGAAGTTGGAAACTGTGTGGGTGAAACTATATAGGTATAAGGTCAGGCCTGGCTATCCAAACAGTCAGGCACATAGCTGACAAAACAGGAATCTATTTAGAGGTCCATTCACTGCCACAGCCATAGAAAATAAATTACACAGCCGAGTTAATCCTCCTTGTAAGTACAGTGAAACAATGCTTATTTGGGCTACATATATATATATATATATATATATATATATATATATATATATATATATATATATATATGTAGATGTTTCTATATTCAAAAAACAATTTCTGAGAGCAGATTTTCTTCTCTTAGTCTTTGAAATTAATTGTTAATTTGGTATTACTTGCATACCTGTATAAAAGGGTTGAGAATACAAATGTGTTGATTACCAGGGTTTTACTCGATACCAAATGCTATATCATCTGTTTACTTGGAGCCATGCAAAAATATGAACATTATGTATGGCAAGACTTTTTGCAAAATTTTTGTTTACTGCGGAGCCCCCAACTATAGGATTAATATTTATGTTAAGCTGATATGGTTTATTATGATCTAAATTGACCAAACATTGAAACTTAATGTTGGGATGTGATGACTCTTTGAATGGGGGAAGAAAAGATAGAAACAAAGAAATAAGCTTGTGTTTCACATTTGCGGATTTTACTTAGTTCCTTTTTTTGTAACGAATACAGTTGCCCATGCACAACTCAGTTATCCCCATCTTCTTTTATTTCCTCTACCAGAATCTTTCACTTTCTAAGCATATGTGTTTTAAAAAAAATTGAGCATTAGTTGTCAGCTCTTCATGGAAAATGTTGCTAACAAAGGCAAGCACATAGAAAGAGGCATTATTCAAAGTCCATGTTATGTATTATTTAGTATGTGACATCTCTGTATTAGATACTTAAAAAAATCCAATTCCTCTCGCATTAAAACATTAAAAGTATATATATATATATATATATATATATATATATATATATATATATATATATATATATATATATATATATATATATATACCTAAAGTATATATTTTTACAAACACATGCAAAGATAAAATTTACTGTTACCATGTTAATTGGCAAATAATAGTCCACATGTCTAATTTCAACTTGTAGTTTCCATTACGTCTGTTATGGTATAGGTCATTTTTGATGCTAAATTTCTGTTATGCGGTGTTGGTAAATCTGTATAGTGAATGTACAGTAAATGGGGTATCTGCTTTTGGAAGTAAAGCTGATATCTTAACTTATGACTTTGTTATGTTGCTGGTTTGAAAATCATTGTATATCAACATTTATTGTCATTTTTCTTATACCCATATGTTGGAGAAAGGCACAAAAATAATAAAACTATACAAAATCTTGAGATTTCTTCACGTCTTTTACATCACTACCACCACCAAACCAATCACTAGCAAGTTTTACAATGGCAATTTGAGACACAAATTCACACATGCACACAGACACACACACACAAACATGAAACTAATATCATGCTAATAAGAATGTTATATAGAAAAACAAAGTTTAGTAAATGGAGTATTAGCAATAAATGCTAAGATACTTGACTTTACTGTGTTTCTTAGAATTAATAGATCTACAGCAATCAGCAAAACACCTGTAAGTAATCATTTTGAAACAAAGCTACCAACAAACATGCTCTCTCTCTCTCTCTCTGTGACTTTTATATATATTGTCCTTTTGTCTTGTCACACTTTAACACATGCTTCGAGTTTCAAACAAATTTAAGCTCAGAGCTATTTAGCGAAAATTTAACATGGGCCCACTTAAAAGATTTCAAAACTGGGAATATCTGCATCCACCATAAATATTCTGCATAATGACTTTTATATTTTCTTATCTTGCATTGTTAGTCCATGCTGACATGGACAAGGAGATAGATTATCACAGTTATAAATAATCTATTCCATAAAGTCTACCACTGCAGATACTGGTAGTCCAGTCCTGGATTATATATCACACGATAGGAACATTACCAAATACCAGTAGTCTAGCCCTGGAACATCCACATCCATATACCTGCAAACTGTCACAATATTTGCTTAATCATTACAATTTAATATCAGTAATACATAACCTGTCGCTAGTGCAATGCTTTTCTTCTGGGACGGAAATTACCATCCTTCCATTAGATTGAAAGTTCCGGTAAGTCCAGAATGAGAAAGAACACAGACCCAGTCTGTCTCTGACATCATAGGCCCATGCACAGTAGCTATCCTCTTTTATATGGAAGCCATTTTCAATCAGTTGAATTCATCATGCTCTTCAGAAAATATTGCCTTTCCTCCTGTCCAAGACGCGTTCTGGCATTTTAATATAGGTTTCCATATAGTATGGGTGTTTGCACATTTAGTCCTGTGTGTATTTAGTCATAGTTGGGCATCTGTTATTCTTTTGTGTCAACAGTGCCCTTTATGTTACCCTTTCCCCATGGCAACAGGGTAATTCGTAATTGTTCCTAATTTTATCATAATTCAATCATAATTCAATTACTTTGTTTTTTTTTTCAAGACTCTTGGGTAGGTATAGTCTCCCCATTCATCTCCGGAATTGTTTCTGACCTCCAGTTTAGGCTACATATAATTTGAGAACATCTGGTTTGATGATTCATTGACTAAATTTTATGTTTAATTTTAGACTCGCTTAGGGGTCTCACACCAATATTATCTTCAAATAGTGTGTTCAGATGGTCTCGCACCATTCAATAAACTCGAAAGTTAGTCAGGCTCACTCATTATTATTAATTATAATATTGTGTTTAGTTTCACACCACTCTTGTAAAGTATTGCCGATGTTAGATTGTGTTTGATTACATATCTCGCACCATTCATCATTGTCACTAATACCATAAAGACAAGTAAAGTATTGCTGATGTTAGATTTTATTTGAATACACGTATGACACAATTCATAAATACTATAATCAACACTTTTTATTATTGTTTCGTCTTCAGATATTTCTTTTTGCAGCAATATGTCGCAGGGTGTGGGCATCAGAAATCCCAATGGGATACACACCTCACCTGCCTTGCTTGCACTTACTGCCAATACATACATACATGCATGCATACATACATACATACATACATACATACATACATACATACATACATACATACATACATACATACATACATACATACATACATACATACATACATACATACATACATACATACATACATACACACACACATACATACATACATACATACAAACATACATACATACATACATACATACATACATACATACACATACATACATACATACATACATACATACATACATACATACATACATACATACATACGTACGTACGTACGTACGTACGTACATGCATGTATGCATGCATACATACATACATACATACATACATACATACATACATACATACATACATACATACATACATACATACATACATACATACATACATACATAACCTCCGTGGCATCTCAAGACCTGAAAGGTCAACAACGCCGATCCCTCGCATTCGCACAAACATACATACATAACCTCCGTGGCATCTCAAGACCTGAAAGATCAACAACATCGATCCCTTGCATCCGCTTCTGGTCCGTAGAAAGCGGTCAGGAAGCGCGTTCATTCTGAGCGCCAGCTCCTCCCACCCCCCTTGAGTCCTTCAGCGAAGTTCTTTAAAGGGATGCTTTCCCAGCCCAGGAAGCAACCCTAATTTTAGCCGCCCTGTTGCACGTCGGTTGCTATAAAGGCCCGGGGAAGAAGTTTGCGGTCTCCTCTCCCTTTAATAAGGTGGGGTCGGCCTTAGGTACTCACTTTCTCAAGCGTTGCATCCCTCTTCCAACTATTCCCGTGGGTGTTGGACTAACCCTTATTCAATAATAAACGAAAGATACCGGCTTCATTTCAGGGAACATCCTCCTCTGGCAAGGACCCCTATGCTTTTCCACCAGTCAAATCTGGCACGGTTAAAGGAAGAGGTGCACTCCGTTCTACAGAAGGAGACAATAGAGAGGGTGTTAAATGACCAGTCTCTGGCTTTCCACTCCCGGATGTTTCTGGTATTCAAACAAGGCGGACATTTTCAGCTGATTATTGACCTTTCCGCCGTAAACAAGTTTCTTCAAGAGGAACCTTTCAAGATGGAGACCACCTCCTCAGTTAGGAATGCTATAAAGCCCAGCAACTGGAGGATCTCAATCGACCTTCAGGATGCATACATTCACATCTTAATTTTTCCTTCTCACAGGAAGTACCCAACGGTTTCGCTTGAACCGGACGTTTTCCAATTTTGCGCTCTGCCGTTCGGCTTATCCTCCGCACCCATAATCTTTATCAAAGTAATGGTAGTAGTCGCCGCCCACCGAAGGTCACTGGGGTTCCCTATCCTCCGATATTTCAACGACTGGTTGATCCACAATGGCTTCTTAGAGTCCCTCAGACATGATCTGTCCCGCTGCTGGTCCATAGTGACCAGGCTGGGACTTACTCCAAACCTTGTGAAATTGGAGTTAGTTCCATCTCAGGGTTTTTTGTACGTGGGGATGACTTTCCTCACAAACAGAGGATTAGTCCGTGTCCCTCGATACAGAATAGACAGAATCCTGGCCCTTTTTAAAGGGTTCGGCTGATATTTCAGCATCCACTATTTCTATGTGGATTGTCCTAACGATCAAGAGGGCTATTGAGTCCTTTACTGAGAGGGACCTTTCTTTCGTGAAATTAAAGACCATGAGGTTCGAGCCATTGCTACCTCATGGGCCTATCCAACTTGTTCGTCATTGGAGAATGTTATGAAAGCCGCGTTTTGCGGTCACACATTACCTTCTCCTTCTCCTACCATCGTTCTTTGGCGCACCAGAGAGAAAGCATATTTTCTGTAGGGCCCATAGTAACGGCACAAAAAGTGGCCGAAGCAGATACCAACATACAGTTGTGGACATTCATACCGTAAGGGTGAGTATATCCTTTTCATACCAGTTTTTGAGGCATCAGCCTCACACCGCACTGGCAAATTGAGCAGCGCAATAGCGACAGATATTGTACTAGTGATATTAAAATGTAGTTTGTTTTGTTGTTTGCTTTGTTTGTTTGTTTGTTTGTTTTGTTCGTTGTTTTTTGTTGGGTTTTTTTGGGGTGGGGGGACCGGGGGTAGTTGGGTGGTGGTGCTGGTGGTGGTAAAACTAATTATAATAATGTAATATTGCAGCTATTCCATTACTTACATGAGTAACATATTGTTATATTTGTTTTTGCTGCAGTTAGTTTCTTATAAAGCACCAACATGGACTTCTATGCAAATGATTAAATACAAATACCAAGCACACCAGATGCTGTAAACACGTGTTGTTGCATCTGAGCAATCTGGCAAACTCGATACACAAAAAATGTTTATGTCATCCAAGACGCAAGTAATCCATGGAAAGCAACAATACGGACTTATCCATGACCCATAATAGGGATTAATTAATAAATTAAACAAATGATTGGAGTTAACTGAGTTATCAGTTATGTTCTTCCAAGCCTCCCATATGCAAAATCATTTTGCTTACACTCTTTAATACAAAGATAATGCTAACAAAAATACAGGTGCCTTTTCAAAACCTCCAAAATTTTGATTTACTAATGTGTCGAAAAGATCAAGTGTATGGATTACCAGTTTATCTGTTAATTGATCAAGATTTTTTTGTAACTTAAACATTACATTTCGAGCTTGGTCTACTTAGGTTCTGTGCCCTTCCAAAAAAGATCCTCCAATTGTAAAAACTATGCCATGATATAGATACCTTTTCTGAAATGATATTGCCATATTTAAACTTGTAGCTGTGTTATAATCCGCTACCTTTTCTAAAGTCTATCATCTTTGTTTTTGCCGTATTGAGTTTTAATTACCAAGGACTATACAAATCGTGTGGAACATTTAACCCTTGCTTTAAACTTTGTTTTGTTTGAGAAATTATTATCATATAATTAGCATGTCACAAAAAATAAATGTAGCACCTTAACCACCTTTCGCTCTAAATTCTAATTGTAGACACATACTGCGTGTGTGTGTGCAACGGGATAAAGAATCATGTCGTCTTACCCCCCAACCTAAAAAAAGGAAAACAAACAAACATACCCTAAAAACAAACAAAGAAACAAGAAAAGCAATGCAAAACTAAACAAACAAAGCAAAACAAAACAGAACAAACAAACAACAACAAAAAAACAAAAAAAAAAAAAACAACCACACCCCCCCAAAAAAAATCCCCCAAAACAATGCAATTCTTCAGCAAACATATTTTTATACCTAACTCTAGATTTTACATTTCTGTATATAGATAATATGACATTGAAACAAAACAAAAATCAAACAGACAAGAAAAACAAAACATACAAAAACAACAACAAGAAAACAATAACAACAACAACCCAGCCAAATAATCCCGACAACAATAACACAAAAAATAACAACAATGCAATACTTAAGCAAGTTTATTTTTATATCTAACTCTAGATTAAACAATTCTGAATATAGATAATATGACATTGAAACAATTTTCTCTAAGTCTACATGAAAGCAATTTGAGACGTCATATTTTCCTGACTACATAGTGAAAAGACACACTACTAACATGTTTCTTACCACTGTTTATAAAGTGATAACTGATGTTTTCATGTTTTACATTGAGTAAGCCCATAACGGGTTAGGAACTGATGTTTTGATATTTTCTATTTAAAAAACCAATAACAGGTTAGGTACTGATGTTTTGATATTTTCTATTAATAAGCCCATACAATGTTTTGATATTTTCTATTATTCTGAGCAGTCAAACATATTCTAAAGCTGTATTCTTCATACATCTACATTGTCTGTAACAGAAACCTACGCTTGAGAATCTATTTGTGCAGAAATCATGATAATGCTATCATTACATGACTATTATTTTGTCCATTTGTACGTATTCTTCAATCAATGGAAATGTAGTGCATCTTTAAATTTTGTACTCAGAACGAAGAAGCATTTTTCAAGAAAACGAATAAGTCTATTTCCATCTTAATAGTGTGCTCGGGAAGAAATGACTATTTTGAGAAGTCAATTTTGGATTCATCGCAAATCTCAATGATATGGTGACAAGTTTTAGAAAAATTTACATCTCACAAACCTTTGAAAATTTAATATGGAAAATACCATACATAAAATCTGTGGCAGAACCATTGCCTCAAAGACATACAATAATAATAATAATAATAATAATAATAATAATAATAATAATAATAATAATAATAATAATAATAATAACTTCATTTTCTGAGGATAATACATTTGATTCTGAATCTTACGTGTAGTCCTCAATAATAGAATATTGAAACTATAACTGCAATGTATATGTACAAATATAACTCTACATTCTACAGGGTCTGACACACTCACATGTAATCATAAAATATACTTACACACACATACATACATACATAAATTAGATTAAAACATACGTAAGATATACATTTAGATTTGGGAGACAGAAAGGTGCTGGGGGTATCCAAGTTAGGTTTCTCAATTTTTTTGAGATTTGGCATAATCAGAAAGAAGAAATTTGCGAAATGCGCTCTGAAAAGAATAGAATGTTGGTGTTTGTTTAATATCATTGGGAATTATATGGAGAATATGCAAACAATATTTTGCACAGAGTCGTTTTGAATTTAGGCACATGAAGATTAGAGTACGATATAGACCGCAGATTGTGTGAATGGATATTGGAAGCTGGAGTTAGGAGATCATTGATATATTGTGGAGCCATTCTATGAAAAGACTTGTGTGCCAAAATAGTCTTAAAGTATTTTACTCTATAATTAAAAGGTAACCAATATAAAGTAACGAAAAAATGTGAGGATGGATAGTCTTTTCTTGTAATAATTCTAGCGGCTTGTTTTTGAAGTTTAATTATCTGATTAAGATTAGTAGCATTGGAATTCCCCATATGATACAACCATAATCAAACAAAGGCAATATATATATATATATATATATATATATATATATATATATATATATATATATATATATATATTCCATATTCCTCGCACATGACCAGATTGGTCGCACGCGAGTTTAATCCAAATAAGTAAGTAAATATCCATTATAAAACAGTTTTAGCATAGATTCTAGCACACACGAAGACAGTCTGTTCAATAAGGCTATTCTGGAGGATACTGCAAAACACACGCGGTTTGTTTGATTTTCCCCCGATAAATGCCTGTCAATAATCACACCTGAAAGCTTTTGGTTTCCGATTTTATTTAATTTAGTTCCCAGAACAAATATATTGATATCCTCTAATTTCTTTATTCCTCGCTTAGTGCCCCGGGTGGCCGAGTGGTCTTAGGCGCTCGCCTTTACAGGTCACTGACATCTCACCTCTGTCGGCCAACGTGGGTATGTGAGAAAGCTTGCCTGTAGCTTCCCGTAGGTCGGTGGTTCTGCCCGAGGTTTTCCCAGGTTCTTCCTAGCACCAAATATACTGGTCGCCTGTCATGTGCTGACAAATGGCGTTAAACCCATACAACCACAAACCACTTATTCTTGCTCCAATTGTCACACAATTTTTTTTTCTTTCTGTGTGTAATTGCATTTTGTTGGTTTTGCACCACAGTATAAAAGCATCAACGTCCTGTTGTAACTTTTGTTCAAGAGAAGGGATTTTAGGCATGTAAGGTTGTGTCATTCGCAAAAAGACCAGTTTCAGTATCATTTATATGAAGAGGTAAATTATATATGAAAATGAGAAAGAGCAAATGGCCAAGAATAGAGCCTTGAAGGACTCCACATTTGATGTATTGTAATAAACAAGAGATGTCTCACATAATTAACATATTACTGTGCTTCAAGATTGTTCTAAATATAATATGAGATATCAGCGCTAAAAGTTGCTTAATAGAGCTTTTTTAAAATAGGGGTCTTTATCTTCCCCTATCAAAATGAACAGGAACTATGAAGCTATTCTATGTTTGCCGACGTGTCCTTATTTTTGTATTAGCGCACATGTGTAGATACAATTTCCGTACTATATTTTACCCACTTTCAACTAATTGCAATACATGTAGTTTGTGCAAGAAAAGAGGGAGTTTTGTACGCTTAATTAGATCATAGCAAATTAGGTTACTGTACACATAAATGCATGCAACTTGTGTTCGACCTTAAGTTGTTTTTTTTTCTTCCTCTTTCTTTTGAAATGTGTCTACGGAGAACGCCATCAGTCTATTCAAATATAGTTTGCAGCTGATGAAATTGTGTCGTCAATGCATTAGGCATGACATTCTTTTAGGGCTGAGGCTACTTCCGACCTTTCTTTTGTTGAGGACTTAAAAAATAAATTTTACGTCTTACTTATATAAAAAGATTGAATAAAAATGAACCTAGCTCAGAAAGCAATAAAAAGTAATTAGAAGATTTGTCCCAATAAACAGTCGACATATCAGTACTGATTTTATTTATATTCATGCCTATCAAAAGGTAAAAGAGTTTTCGAAAAATAATCACATAACTTAGGTCGTAATTAAGAAATATAGCGGTTTTAACAATTTTTTTTTAGTTTTGACAAAACTTTTGCAACTGATAGCATAATAGGTTTATTTTTATACCTGAAAGAGTTCCTATGCAATATACAATCATGCATACATAGAAGATATAATGAGGGGGTGGGGGTCAAGTTTAAAACAGGATAAACATATTTACTGACAAATCCACATTATACCTGCTGTATTTGATGTAAATGTCTATAATCAATAAATTAATAGAGCTTAATCTACTGAGTCAATGTAACTATATTTATAGTGAAGAAAATATGATCATGTTTAATTATAACTAAGTGTTATTAAAACAAATTGGGCAAACTAACGTAATTACATTTCAGCGAAAAAATATTAATTTAAATACAAGAACAAATTATGAAATACAATTGGTATGGATAACAAAAGGGAACGATGGACGGAAGAACTATATACATATGAAAAAGAAAGTAAAAAGAGAAAGTGACGAAAAAAGTGTCTTAAAAACAACAAATACCACTAATGAATGTAAAAAATTGTGAAAAGAAATAATCAAATTGTTTTTTTTTTATTAAAAAGTGAAAATATCTGCAATAAAGTACACGAACTAGAAATAGAATGTAAATTGAAATGTATTATGTATTTAGCATTTTGTACTATGTATTTACGCATTTTGTTGTGGTTTGTTTCAGATTTATATAGTTATACTGTACGATATGTGCTTCTCCATATCTCAAAACATATTTAAATATTTGTTCATTATCACTTTCAACAAGCTGATAATTTGGATGGAGGAGTGAATCTTGAGTTAAGGCAAGGTTAATTTTGTCCCTGGTGCCAGAGATTGACAGTCCAGAAATGTGTAGTGCACATCTTTGTCTTGTAGAAAGTGGACATTTGAGAAGAAATGTGTACCACATACACAATTTGCTGTTTTCTGCAGTTGGTCATGGAAGAGGTGAATGGTAAAATTACTTTTATTATTACCAAACTTACACTGTATACTATTATCAATTTTATTACTGTTTGCTAGAAAGTTTGGTTTCTTATTAACAGTTGAATTGTGGACATGCAAGGAGATACGATAGGTCCTTAGTACATATGCACCAAACAAAGCTAGCGTATTCTTGGATGGGTCAAATAAATGCTCATTACATTTTCCTAAAAAGAATTTTTATATGAAGTTCATATTTAAGATGTCGCAAGATGTTTAGTCGACTAGCTGCTTCAAGGAATACATTGGTTATCTGCTATTTCAAGTTGCACCAGAGCTAAATATAACGCTAAGATGTGTATGACTTTGTTCGTTGTCAATGGTTACTTCATTAAGAAGGATGTCTGGCAGATGAATATTGCTTTTAGATTTTTTGTAGTGAAAATGACACTTTGGTTTTTGTAGGATTCATTAAAATAGACCATGAATTAGCCGAATCACATACATTTTGTAAGTTTATATTGAGAGTATCACCGTATGACTGATGATTGTAGGCAAAAGCAAATAATGATGCGTCATTAGCAAATACTAAGTGTATGTAATATGAAACATTTTCAGTTATTTCACTTATGTAGAGACGGAATATATATTATACTATTGTGATTTCATACCAAGATGTTTCAGATCAAATTATGCTTTTAAATCCAAACAAACCTGCTGGACTTGACAAACTTAATCCAAGCTGTGTTAAAGGACATAGAGACTCACTTGTTCTCCCACTTATACGGTAATTTAATAAATCAATTCAATTAGATTGTTTCCAACCAACTGGAAACTTTCCAACGCCAAACCCATACAAAGGTACGGGTAAGCCAGAAGCCCCAAACAATTAAAATATTTATGAAAATCATATTTAAATATTTTTATAAGTACGTACGAGACTATAAGAATTTTAAAAAAAAGCATAAATCAGGATTCAAACATTATCTTTTAACAGTTACCCATCTTGTAGAAATATAATATATCATAGTAGCGAGCCTAGACAAGGCTGTTGTTATTCAATTTTTATGTTGTGATCCAAGTAAGGTATTTAACAAAGTATGGCAATCTGGACTTTGTTCAAACTTTAAAAAATATAGTATTTATGATCCAAATTATGATTAGATTTCAAACTATCTAGAGAACAGAGAGCAAAAAATATTACGTGAAGATTTTTAATTAACCCGGAAATCAATCCAGGCAGGAGTTGAACAGAGATCTGTACTCGGTCCATAACTATTCCTTCTCTACATAAATGACATAACTGAAGATGTTTCTGGATTGAAATTAACTCTCTTAGACAAAGTTTTTTAGTTGGTCTTATTAGAAGTCCCGGTTTTCTACCTGAATATTGAAATAAATTAGAAGATACAATTCAAAAGAAATCGGTGAGTCCCAATTTGAATTTGCGTTAACATGCGATTATAATTATGATCTACTAACATCATCCACAACAAGCCGCTTAAATACAGTCTTACCAAGATTTAAAATTATAAATGAAATAAATGAAACAGCAGGAATTACTTCCCAGTCAAAAACTTGCATTGATCTTATCATTACAAATAACTTATCCATGATTAATACTGTTCAGTCAAACCACCCTTCCATAGTGACCAATCTTCTATAATGTCAGAACTAGCATTCAAATCCTAAACGTGCTTTTAAGAAATACCTATGGGATCACAAAAATATGGAATGTAATGGACCAAAGATCAGCTTTGGAAAGTTTTGACGGGATCAATCTATTCATATCATATAGAATAGATGAAACCTACTCTACTCTGACTTCAGTATCAACCAATCTATGTGATTCTCATATACCTCATAAAAAAAATAACAATTGAGCCAAATGACAAAGAAAGATGACTAATGGAATTAAATTAACTATGCAAAAATAATATAGAATGCATTGCAAATAATAATACCAATGCAAAAATGACAAATTCATATTCCCAGTATACCAACTATAGTCAAAAATGCTGCTTGACAATCAATATAATTCGACAAAACTACAATATCTTAAATAGTTAGAATCATCACTCCAACATAACTATATCCGTTCATATAAATGGTAGCGCATGATAAAAGCAGCACTAAATTCCAAACTAAGGATTAACCACATCCTTCCTTATTATATAATGGTTAATTTTATATCCATCTACTGGACAATGTAGAGGCACTGTGTAAATAGGGAAATGGGTGCAATAAGAGGTGGGGACTGTGTAAATAGGGAAATGAGTGTATTAGGTGGTGGGCAATGTGTAAATAGGCAAATGGGTGCATTAGAAGGTGGGGACTGTGTACCTAGGGAAATGGGTGCATTAGGAGGTGGACACTGTGTACATAGGGAAATGGGTGCATTACGAGATAGGCACTGTGTACATGGGGAAATGGGTGCATTAGGAAGTGGTCACTATGTACATGGGGAAATGGGTGCATTAGTAGGTGGGCACTGTATTAGGATGTGGGCACTGTGTACATAGGGAAATGAGTACATTAGGAGGTGGGCACTGTGTACATGGGGAAAAGGTGAAACTAGGAGGTGGGTAATATGTACATAGGGAAATGGTGGGGGGGACTATGAAGTGGGCACAATATAAATGGGGAAATGGGGGTACCAAACGTGGAAACTATGTACATAGGGAAATGGGGAGGGGGACTAGGAAGTGGGCACAATATAAATGGGGAAATGGGGGGAACCAGGAGGTGGGAATTATGTACATAAGGAAATGGGGGGGGGGCTAATAGGTTGTTGTATTCAAGCTCTATATCAGTACTTAAAATATTTACAAAATGATCATTTAGTGCCTCGGATATATATATATATATATATATATATATATATATATATATATATATATACATATATATATATATATATATATATATATATATATATATATATATATATATATATATATATATATATATATATAACACCTCGGGTACCCCTGACTTTCTTTCAAATTGGAAAATTTGAATCATTGTCATTAATTTAGAGAAGGATCAGAGAAAGCCAGAAGAGATATAGTCATACCTTAGCTAAGGTGAGCGTACGTATATGAACGATTTTAGTACATACAAAGTATATTTTATCTAAAGAAACAAATGGTGATTCTTTTGTACGGTCCCTATAGCAGAATATAGAGACATAATAATGAACACAATTAATAATATGAAAAGCATACTAATATTATATTGCATCAAGATTTACAATCATGTATGGAGACTACATTCATCGGATTATAGCAGAGTAAAGTATATATTTTCTTCTGAATATATATTTATACCATTTACAGGTTGGAGAAGGTGTTGACGGAAGGACTAAAAGAAGATGAAACAAGCATTTTCGGTCGATTTGCATTCCCTCCTCCCGTGTGAAAGACCTTTGACATTTACCTTCAAAATATAACTATTGATCTGGTATTCCACACATTTCCCTGTAGAGCTGCATATAAATAGCAAGTTTACTCCATTTGAAAGGGTTTCAAATTATAAAGCAGAAGGCAAAAAGTCGGTACTTTGATCTGACCATGACATTGACGATACGACCTTGACTGTGGTACTGGCATACTTTTAGTAAAGATGAATAGATTTGCAAAGTTACATTCCTCCACATGAAAAAGCTTCAGAATCACAGGATAAAAACGAAGGACCTAACTGAAGGTATGAATAACGTCCTCTAGTAATGGTACGTGTTTCAAGCTCATCAGTTTTTTCCGGATGACATAAAGTTAGTGATGAGTAAAAAAGAAAAAAGGACAAGAGGAACGCACTGATGGCTGGACGGATGGATGGTCAGAAATGCGAATACCACCTTGTCCACTTTTCGTGATCACAGCGAAGGTTCATGCGTATGGACACTATTAATTATCTATACATTTATATAAGTTTAGCTCCATAGGAGCTTTCATAATATCTATATAAAATACATGATGTATTCCAGTATTATTGTTCTTAAAAAAGTAATTGGTTGCTTTACTCAGTTCCTAGCAACGTCATATCATATTACAATGTCTCTCAAAGGCAGCCGACGTTTGGACACCCCACAAGTCTCAAACGCCACACATGGGAAGACCATTATTGGCTCATTGCAGTCATACTATTCTTCATGGTTTCCATCCATCTGTTAGCCAAACTGGGCGAAGTAGTCTTGAAAATGTACGATCTATGTCTCGCTTGAAAATTCAGCGCATATGTTCCTACAAAATATAAAAATGAAATCATGTCCCTGGGCCTATAATAGTACATTCTTAGATTTATAAATTCGCACTTCTTACTCGCAAATTGTCAAGTTATTTATCTTATGAAAGTTATTTAACAATAATTGATAAAGGGTATATGCTGTGATTGTTTTGGTTCAACATATTCATTTTTAGTCCATCAAATAGATTAGTAAGAACAACTTAAACAGTATAGTGAATTAAATAATACTTTTAGTCACTTGCATTAGTATTTAATTTGCGTGTATGCCGAATATATATATCTTGCTCTTTCATTCATACTAAAAGGAAATCACATACAAGCAATATTTGTTTGGTTTGAAAATATTAAGTGAAGATTTGTAATATTTCCATTGACTGTTAGCATGCATAGCATGGTTCATATGGGAGTTTTCACAAATCTTACTGAAGACAGTTGTTGAATGAAACTGAATAATACAGTATAGCGGGTTATTTCAGTGGACGTAAAGTCTGGTAATTTTGTCTAAAATGAAGGGTTTGATATTGAACGAGATATATTTTAGCGATTGTAGACTTAGTGAGGTTTTATTTTAGCAGGAATTACCAACATTATTTTGGTCACATTATTGCTGGTTGTTTTTAAGTATATGTTGAATAACCCTCGACTAAATAATTCAATTGAAGACAGAACCAAATGACTTGTATCCGATTTAAGGAGGATAACTCAGGAATAACAAACCAAGCAATCGGATTATGTCTTTGGTTTGACACATTGTTAGAAACATAACGGTGCATGGTATTAAATTAATCTGAGCTTTTGGTTGGGATTCAAAACAAGAATGCTGCATACCCTTTTATACGAAGAACTGTTTGATTGTCTCATGTGGGTTCACAGAGTTGTATGTCTATAGCAGTTGATAGGTTGCGCTACTTGAACCCTTTATCCGTGACAATGATTAATGAATTATGCTGCACGTTCATGAAGTCATTTAATTTATTTATTATTCAATTATTGCACAAGTAGGAAAGATTGGGTGTCCTTTGCAAGAAAGAAACATTGACTTTGGATATTACTATCGTAACAGTGCGGTCACTTTTACTAAGTATGTTCAGACTGGAGACCACCGAAACATTATCATTTTTAAAAAATGGAGGAATGTTTCGTTGAATTTAATTTGAAAATTTCACGAAATTATAACCAATGCGGCCATATTTGCTTTTGCCAATACTAAATTTTGACGGGATTTATCTCCGCTATTGTAGCGACCGTTAAATCGCTAAAACTTTCTCCATCACTAAAATAACCCGTGATACCTTGAAGATGATGTTATAATAACCCACCATTCATGGTTTGAAGTGTTATATTTTGAATGTCGTTAGAATCTAGAGCCCTCTCTTGTCGATATGATTTGTTTCTCCATCTTAGGAAGAAGTGTGATGCTGTGCCCTCCAACCTTACGACCACAGGGTGGTCCAAACCCTTAGAGGTCTCCTTTAGAAAAGAACCTTTAAAAAGACAATATAAAATAATGTAAATCAACGAATCTAATGGCAATGGTGGATTGTCTATCAGGGTAAATCGTTTGTATGCAGGAGTTTTGAAATTCCTTTATAACATTTGAAACTCGTCACTCTCTTACCACTTGCTAAGGATCTAAGACATTCTAATAATAATATCCACATTATCTGCAACTAGTTAATCTAACTGTTGTCACTATCACCACAATCACCATCGTGATCATCATCATGTACTTCTTCTTCTTCTTCGCTTGTTGCTAATAGTGATGAATTATTTATCTTGCAGCAATAAACATATATTTGTCAGGCAAAAACGAAGACTATTCGTGATAATTCAAATACTTGGTCATACATGCACACGATGGAAAATCCCATAGATTTTTATATTTATTCCTTTATTGATTTTTATGTCAGGTAACATAAACATTTAATGAAATATACATTCAAATAGATTTTGTAAAACTAACCTGTCAAAGTTGGAAATGATGAGCCTTTATCGCATTCGATGTCTAGATTGTTGGTGAATTTGTTCAATTTTTCCGTCTCAATGACGTCTTTCCCTGTTCTTAGTGCCATGTTGTGCTTGTCGCGACGATCTATTTTCAGTATGGTTCGGTTGAAAGCATTTGTATCATTCAGAGAGTCAAAATGTGACAACTTATCACTCTTAGCATTGTCATCATTGTTCGATATAATAGGCCGTGGTGAAACATGCTGGTGTTTCGCTGATTCGTTTTGTTGGGTGGAAATTGATTGATATTTGAACTGTATCTCACTGAATGAGGATTCAAGAACAAGTTTTGTCGTTCCTAATTCTGGGACATTTCTAATTTGAAGATTTGGAGACATGGTAATATGTTCAATTAACTCAATCAAGAAATGAGACAACATATTGCCTACCTTTGGGTCGACGAAGACTTCATTATATATGCATTCAAGATCAATAGTTTTGGAGTTTCTATCATATCTTATGGTGAAATGTGTTTCGTATGTGCCACTGACGTGGGCGATACCTATAGGCTTTATCTCCTGTGCATCTTCTTGAATTTCGTAAAAATCCATATTCGTCATACCAGCCATGTTCAGACCGTGTCTCTCGACATTCCGAACCAGCGAGTCTTTCATCGCCTGTTTGATCATTAAATACGGATAGATGTTATTCTCTGTGGTCTCAGCAACTGAACGCGAATTTCCCGTTATGTATGAATCCAGGGAATCATCAGGATTGATGTGCGCAACCATTGGAAACGGATTGATCAGCCGACTGATGATCTTTCTAAATTGTGGAATATGTACTCTCAAATCTACTCTTGTGATGATTGGAATAGACTTGCTTCCGGTCAGTAGATGCAAGAGTAGCTGGTACACCGATGCAAAAAACTGAAATAGTGTGATCTTTTTATTTTGAATGAAGCTGAATACACTGTCTCGGACTCGGGATGGCAGTGTTATAGAGTAGTACCGGCCGTAGATACTGTTGATGGGTTTGTAGGTTCCATCTCCGAGTGTAATGGGCTCCAATGTGTCTGCCATATATTTCAACCAGAACTGCTGTAGCTCATTGAGTCTTGGTTTCAGTGATCGTTTCCACGTTGACTGTAAATTTGGGAATTTTGAGTTTTCCTCCATGTCCTCAATGACTGTGTTTTTCCATAGCCGTTCGACAAGAACAGTTAAATCCATCTTGATGATTCGAAAGGAATTAAGATCAAACACTATCTTATGTGCTACTAACCTAAGAATTATTTGGTTGCTGTTGCAAAGCCGGATAAATTTCACAGGCAATTCTTGGGTGATATCAATCTTGTAGTTCATTCTAGGATCTCTCTGTTCTGGAACTGTTGACAGGTCAATGTCATTGTCAAATCCAATTAATGAGTCTGAGCCTATGTTCTGTACCGAAACTACAGTGGGCTCGTACTTTCCCTCTGCTGATCGATGAAAAACAGTTCTCATTTGTGGATGTCGTTGATAGAGCATTTCGAGGAGTTTCCTTAGTTCTCTTCTCGGAATATGCGGCGCTACGTCAAAATCAACAAGAATGAGAAACGTATGGTCACCGGGTCGTTGTTCATAGTCCTTAAGTATGACATCTTGGATATAAGTCACGTCCACCTTGTGGTATGCTGAGTCCCCTGCACTGGCTGTACTTGCTTCCACTACAGAGACAAACCCAGAGAGAATATCATCTGCAACATCAGACATCGTTGTCTCTTCTGAAAGTAACTTCAAAATGGGTAACTCATAGCCAGTTATTTCCGCAATTCTGTTTACAAAGCTCATAGCGGCCATTGAATCGACGCCTAGGCTCATGAAATGAGTTTGTGGCTGCAGTGTTTCGACGTCAATCAAGAATACGTCCCCAGCAGTTTTATGGACTATACCCAAAATCACCTCTTTTTGCTCCTTTTCTGACATTTCACGAAGCGTCTTCAGCTCTAAGTCAGCAATTTGTGTTGATGCAGATGCTTGTGAGACCTGTTTTATAAATTCAGGGGATATAACAGATTCATATTTTGTCTTCCAGCTCTTGCTCGCACCCTGTATAAAGTTTCTGGTAAACTGTGGCCAATTAAATGAGTTGTATGTGATTTGCGGGACGTCCGTTGCCAAAGCGTGCAAAAGACATGATCTGATCTGTGGAACAGAAAGAATGTTGAAACCTTCACTACGCATTTGCTCCTTGACTACGATATTGTCCTTTGCCATACCAACGACCAATGGCCCCCAGTTGATACTTTGTCCACATAGCCTTTTAGCCCGTCGGTAGTGAGCCAAAGAATCCATAAACGCGTTCCCTGCTGCGTAGTTAGTTTGCCCTTTGTTTCCTAAAACAGACACAACTGAAGAGTGCATAACAAAATAATCTAGCGATAGGTTAGCGGTGCACAGGTGTAAATTCCATGTCCCCATTACTTTGGGACACAGAGGTCCTTCTAACTGTTTATCTGACATTTGGATCAACAAAGAGTCTGACAAAACTCCAGCCCCTTGGAAAACACCCTTGGTTTGTACATTTGGAAATTGCAGTTCTACAGACGTTATAGCATTCTTGAGGGATGTGGCATCTGTAATATCTACTTGCATGCTCACGATTTTGCACTCATGTTGTTCTATTATATCATTGATCATCTTCGACTGTGATGAATCTGGAGCACGTCTAGAGAAGATAGCAATAACACCTGCTCCTTTCTCGGCAAGTAGGATAACAATTTCCCATCCCAATCCTGTCAATCCTCCAACAACGATGTAACAACCATTTGACTTGAACAAAGCTTCATTTGTGCATTTTGATTTCAATTTCAAATCTCCATTTTTCAACGAAAGTGTCTGTGCCGGGATAGGTAAAACGGGACTCACCTCTGCAAAGTCACTTGTTGCAGGCTTTCTGAAACTCACAGGCTGTTGAGAAATGGTGAATATTTTGTCCTCAACTATTTGGGACGATGTAAGATAACTGTACTTTCTATGTATTGTATCTGACCGTGTAATCCAGCGGAATACCATGGGAAGGGAGTCCCGAAGATTGCATGGTGAGAAGATGCTCTCAGTTCCAAGTGCAACGATTTCAAGATGCATGTATTTTCTCTGAATCAATCGCTGAAAGGGAACCGGTAGAAATTGGCGCAATGTGAGCAGCTGACGAACGTTACCAGTTTCGACACATTTGTGAAACCATTCATGAGTCGATTTCAAATCAATGAGGTAAATTATTGCCATTGGCCTCAAATTTGCGCTCTTGTTAGTCTCCGTTGGTGTTAAAATCGTCACTGTTTGGTTGCAGAATGTGAAAAGACTTTCGACAACTTCTCGGAGATGCAAAGATTCCTCATCTATGATTGTGAAAATATCGATATTCTTTTTTAATTTCTTTGCCAATTCCCATAGGACAGTTGCGACCGTCATCAAACCTGGGCGATAACCCCGAAGTCTTTCAATTGGACAAGTGGCATAGCGCGGAACACGAACGTATGTTCCAGCAATCAATGGATAGCATACAACAAGTTTCGTTCCATCAGCACAATTATCTTTTCCAACATTTAACCCTGTTTCATAGCCAACAGCCTCAAGGCTTAAAATTTGGTATTCGCACTTTTCCTCTTTGTTCCACACTTCTGCGCAATCTGTATCTTGGTCTTCAGTCAGAGAATAGATTGTCTGATTATGAAGACATACTTCATAAAGGTGCACCATTACAAATTCATCATTTGTCTTACCGCCTTTCTCTTGCATGTAATTGTCAGCTACTTGTTCATCTGTTACTATTAAAAAGGGGTCAGAAATTATATCTGGACGAGATGATTTAACCAAAGCCATGTGTCCACCATCCAGCTTACTAGCACTAGATTGCAACCTAAATCTCTTTGCGTTGCAACGTGAGAATGCATTGTAATATAAAAGACCTCCGTGAATTGCAAGTTCTTCTGAAAATTCGAGTGGGAGTTCTCCAGAAGCAACAGCGGAGATCAAAGGACCAAGTTGATCCTTCCCCGATTTGATTGTCGGATTGATGTCAATTAAAGTTATGTTTTGCAGAAAGCCCTTCTTCTTGGACAGCATTCCCTCCTTTATGACAGATCTGGCTAGGCCCCACAGTTCAGATCCATAGATATTAGATTCTGTTATCCCTGACGATGTGATAGCTTGAGTTGCTTCCGTTACAATGAACAAAGGAACTAATTGTTGTCTCTCATGCATTAACTTTACTAGCTCCGCTAGCTGTTTGAAGGAAACTTTCAGTTTATTCAATACCACCTCACTGTCCTCAGCCGGTGAATCTAGTCTATGTCCGGGTACAAATATCACTCCTCCTACGTCGTTTGAACCTTCCATCTCAAGAACATCACGAAAGAATGTTTTATCTACTTTCCGTGCGCTCATGTGGATCACTAGTAAGCTACCATTCACGGGGAGATTTTCTATGTCATCCCCCACCTCTTTGTTACATGTCAATGCCAGGAAGGTTTTTTTCTGGCCATCTTTGGCAGCATCGATTACACTATCAAAGGGCAATAGCTGCCAAGATTGCCAGAAGGCAAGGTCAGTGTCATCACTTTTTCCGTCACTAATTTTCTGAGTGTTGAAATTTTGATACTCAATAATAACATGGCCGTCGGAGGAAGTCAGAAGCGCATTGTAGTAGCCTTCAGGGTAAACTTTAGTGTAGGCATACATTTTCTGCTGTAAGAATTGGTTGTATACGACATGCTTAACAGATTTAGGTAGCCTCTTCTCTTGTGTATTGCCTGTAGTGATAACCCCTATCATCTGAAACATGGCGTCTAGCACTGCTGGATGGAGAATCGTCCGATTCAAATCCGCTGATAAGATTTCTGGTACTATTATTTCCGATAAACATTCATTAGTATTCCTCCATGTTCTAATGTTTAATGCTAGGGTATCTCCATAAGTCAAACCAAAATTCTCCAGGCTTTCATAAACGTCACATTCCTGAGTACAACGGTCCCGAATCGATTGCATATCAATTGGTGCCCTTCTGGGTATGGTCCTTTTGCCGATTGTTCCGGAGGTGACCATTGTATCTTTTTTTTTTACAAAGAACTGGAAATTTTTGTCAGCTGCTTCTTTTAAACTTACAGATAGCTCCTGGCTTTTGCCATGGGATGGAGAGACTGGATTATTGAATTCCAATGAGACCTCTATATTGTCTGGAGTAGTTCTAAAAATCTGTGTCCCGATGAAGAATGCAGCTTCTGCATAGGTAGCTCCTGGCACAAGCACTGTATCTTGTAACTTGTGATCGTACACAAAAGGTGTCGACACTGGATCAATATGTATTTTGAAGTTCCATTTTCCTGTTGCTTGACTTATGAATGGATGTTCTCTCGAAGTAATAGTTCCCTCCCGACGCATCCGTGTGCTCTCTGGTTCAAAGAAACCTCGTATTCTATTGAAATGATATTTTGGAACATCCGTGACTATGCCTGGATTGTGTATTATTTTTTCCCATTCCACGTTTACTCCATTTTCATAAAGTGATCCAAGAGACGTAAGAACAGTGCGTCTTTCGGCATTTTCTTTCATGGAACTAAGACAAAGTTTATCTGTAGAGGGAAGGATACTTTTGATATGCGGGTAAAGCACAGGTTTGGGACCAATCTCTATAAATACATTTAGACAGTCCGCCCTCGAAGATTGTTCAATCGCTTGGCTGAATTTTACTGGATGGCGAACATTTCTTGCCCAATAGGTAGATGTTGAAAGACTTTCGTCAACAATTTGTTTTCCAAGAACTGATGAATAGTGCTCGATTGATGGAGAGTTTTCTCCTAATCCTGTTAGGATTTCGTTGATTTCGTTTTGGCAACCATCAACATGCTTGCTGTGATAGGCACAATTGACGTCCAACACTTTAATAAACACGTTTTCTGACTTGCATTCATCTTTGATGCGTTCTTTAATTCTATCAATAGCATCTGCATCGCCAGATAATGTGCAGGCATTGGGACTGCTGTATACAGCAATATTAACAGCTCCCTCCTCCTCCACACATATATCTTCAACAATGTTGACATTCACATTGCTGACCACCATCATTTTACCCCCTATCTTGTCGGCAAGGATTCTTGATCTGTGGTAGATTATTATCACAGCATCTGCGAGACAAATAGCTCCCGACGCATATGATGCTGCAACTTCCCCCACTGACTGACCAACAACAGCATTAGGCTCGATTCCCCACGATCTCCACAGATGAAAAAGTCCAATCTGACAGGTGAAGATAGCCAAGTGTCCCTTGAAAGGATCATTTAAATCAGCCGAAGTTTCAAGTTTTTCAAAAATAGACCATTTTGTCATTGGGGTCAGAAGAATGTCGACTGCTGTCACTGCCTCACGAAATATAGGTTCAGACAATATCATTTCTCTACACATGCCATTCCATGTTGTCCCAACACCACAGAAAACAAAGATAAACCTAATCTTCTGAGCACGCGGAGGCTTCATTGTTTCGACAGTATTTAGAACAGTATCACAGCCAGTGATAACGTCTTCTTTCTTGACTGCCAAAAATGAAGCCCTGTATAGGAAATGATCCCTTCTGCATGTCGAAGTATAGGACACATCAGCTAAGTTACAGCTTCCTTCTTTCTCAAAGAATGATTTCATGTGTTCAACACAACCACGGAGAGATACGCGATCTGCAGCGGAGACACAAATCAAATGTGGTGCAATTATGTCCATATTTTGTTTAACCTCGCTTTTGGAAACCTGAATTTGCTGAACGACAGAATGACTGTTTGTTCCACCAAACCCAAAGGAATTTATACATGCAACCCGGTGGCCCTTCTCATCAGGCTCCCATATTTCATTCTCGAGGGGAACTCGAATGTCGTACTGATCGAAATTTATTTTGGGGTTGAAATTTCTCTTCTCTAAGTCAATATGTAAAGACCGAACAATAAGGCCGTGTTTCATCATAAGCAGAACTTTGATAACTCCAGCTACACCGGCACTGGCTTCAAGGTGACCTATGTTGCTTTTTACTGAACCCATGGGAATTTTTCTCATCGCTCTGTTCTCCCCAGTGAAAAAGTTCCCTAATGCGTTAGCTTCTATAGGATCTCCAACCGGTGTGCCTGTTCCTGCATGAAGAATAACATGTAATAAGCAATATTTTTTCCCAAATTATGATCTTTGTCTAATGTGTGATCATATTAATTTACTTTTAGTAAATATCCATTAAAAATAAATTGTCCATTGGACAGGACACGGACGTGCAAAACCTATCTCAGAAGGTTTCTCAAACTTCAGTCACTTTCGTTGACAATTTTCACCTTAAAAGCCTTAGCATTATTAACCAAAATAGAAAGTAGACATATACAATCTTTAAAATGGGTCTAAACTTTATTGATACTGTAATGTTACTTTCTATCAATTCTGTAAGATTTGCAACAATAATTTGCATTTCAGAATACTTCTTCTTTCGGGTTATTTTAACCCTTGATTTCATGTAATCATTGGTACAGAATGCATCAATTTAATCAATTAATCCTGGAATATTATAATTTATTTCATGCATGAAATTAAATGGATTAGTTAATGAAATAAATATTATCTGATGTAGACATATAGGATAGATAGATACATGGCTATATATAGAAAGATTGATATATAAGCATGATTCATTTTGGAACTTGTTAATAAAACAAACTGCTCTCTGTTTGTTCTCGTATCTTAGTAAACATTGCCTTGTTTGATCACTTTATTAATTTGTAAAAAGAAATAGAATCTCATATTTATACTGATTTTAAATAAAATATGAGCACCGACTTCAATCGTTTGCGCACGGGTACGAAGATATAAATTAAAAATAATTTGCATTAAATTAGTTCATTGAATGAAGACGATTGAAAAATACAAAATACCCTAAACATTTTAAACTAAGCCGATCTACTCCCCACCTCCCTCCACCAACAATCAACGCTATTTTCGAAATTAAGTCGTCCAATTGCTGAATCGGTTTGCTCAGAGAAAAAAAAACCTATTACGTAAGTTAAGCCGGCTCATATATTTAATTCATATCCTGTATTAATATATCTTAAAATATAGGCAGAGAAACTCATGTCTTCATAGAACAACGTCAAACGTTCTACACCAAATGTGGATATTTTATTGCAAAATCCTTCATCAATTAAGATAGAACTGACATACTCTTCATCTATGCTTAATTTAAAAATATGAATTAAGAAAAAATATATCGTATTCTTCTAGCATACATATAGAATTCCATTTTTCACGAATGGACTGAGTTTTCTGCCATGAGATTGGAGATAAACGCTCAAGTGATATCGATCTGGAATCGTTTGTACCTTGGTTAATTCTGGAACTTCTTTCCTTTCACAAACATGTTTTTAATGGACTCTAACACGGCGTAGACGGTATAGTGAAACGAGTGGGTTTTTCTTTTCAGTGAGATATTGTCTAAAACAATAAAATAAGACATCGTGACAGGGTTTCTTAAAATCCTTTTTCCAACATATTACATTTCAGTTGCATATTTTTCCAAATATTTTCTGCGGTCGTCTGAGACATCGTCTAGCAACGGCAGCTTACGGCGAATTTTCCATACAACTTCCTATGGATTAAGAACATTCTGATGCCGAGGAGACTGAAGAAACACTAACGGCCCTAGAGAAAGACGTCGATAGATTTCAGGAGATTGTATTTGAATTTCAAAGCAACAGCAAAACACTGAATATCTCGAAGAGTGACCCATGACCTACACCATCCAATGTATGCCAAAAAAACAAACAAAAAAATAAAATAAAATAAAATAAAAATAACAATAATTAAAAAAAAAACAATAATAGCGTGGCAACTTGTTTGGGAAGAAAAGGATCATATGAGGTTCCCACGTTTAAAAAGTATCAGAAGATAGGTTCAAAGTTAATGAAATAGACTCATACTCAGTGGCAAAAAAGCATTCACACATATTGAGACATTGGCGTTTTCAATGGTAATTTATTTTCTCTTGAGGAGTCGTGAGGTGGTTGTCATATTCTCATCCGCATTTCGTACAACAAACAGACAAGCACACACACAAACTTGTTTACATTTAATAGAACATTACACAAAGATTCACTTCATATTTTTAAGAACTTTATCAAATGAAATATATTTGATTGAAATATCTTTAAAATTTAATATAGTATACACTTTTTTTAGATGACAATTCTATGATCCCACCCCAAGGCGACTCGATAAGAAAAATGTAATACATATTTGATTTATTTTGTTAAAGCAAATACATATTTTGCTTATGTAGCAAGTTTTAAAAATGAACCAAATTTGTAAAAAGTTAAAACGTGTATGATTATGATTTTTTATCTATTGATTTAAAGCTTGGTGAATTGATGTCATTGGACAAAACTTTACCTTCAACACAACCATATCAGATGATCTAAGTGACCACGTAACAAGGTTTGATGCAGTGACCCAAAAATTAATTCTTATCCCATGGGTGACAAAATAATGTCAGTTGATCACACGCAGGAATATCACAAGAATTCCTTCAAACAAGTACGAGCAGCCATAAACAGGCATATGAAAGACATTGCGAAAGAAATTGATATTGTCAAAGACAAATATGTAAAACATATAAACACATTTGTGAATGGCAAATTGAAATTTAATGTACGATTAGGTATCTGAGAGTCAATTCTGCAGTATGAAATAGCTTCGCCAGACAAATAGGAACAAATCAATGGATATCTTCAAAATTCTGAGCCTGGACGAGTCAGAATATGGTAATTACTGGTTGTTCAGTTTGTGACGAGAGGGGTAGAATTTCGCGATCGACTGACCCCATATTCTTAAAATTTTAAACTGATGAATCTAGCATGGAGTACACAACCCTAAGACATAAGACAATTCAATAAATAAGCAAGCTTGTTTGGATGACAACGTTGAAGAAGCAAAGAGAAGCAACGATATTCAACTGGCACAAGCGCCTGTCTAGTAAAATCCTTAAAGTTCTTCAATGAGAAATCTGACAAGACATAACAATTCTGATTTATATACTGCAGCAAAGAGAGGCTAAGATCAGTTGACAAATGGTATACACATGAACCTGTAAAACCAAATCAATTATCCTCATTCATGCCCGACTTTTGCAACATTTCCGGAGTCCAACTTTACACTCACTCAGCAAAACCAATTCAAGATATGAGTGATCTTGGGTTTTGATACCAAAAAAGATTTTATGTATGACAGACCAAGAGGGTGAGTAGTCTCTGAAACGTTACAGTTGAAGATCTAGCAATGAAGAAAATCAATTGATCAGTTGTGATTTGGAAAATATGGCTACCGGTGGTCAATATTTGTCTATATCAATTCATTACATTACGGAATGTGCAAACCCATGTTAAATAGAAAAGAAGTTTAAACACTGTAATATCATTGCTTTTCATGCACTCCAACAATCAACTCTGTAACCAAGTAAAACATGTGACATACTTTGCGAGGAACTACATTTCATTCCATATTTAAATAAAATAAATGGGCCTAAATGATGTTCGTACTACGTACATGACATACAGTTAAGTTGCTGCTGTTGTCGTGTACAATTTATTTACTGTTGTTTGGAAAGAGATTACTTCCTGTTGTTCATGTTTCTCTTTTTTTAGTTATTTATTTATTTGTTAGGGTAGGTGGGGTGAGGAGGGGGAGAGCGAAGTGAGTAGAACACAAAAACAACGAATGATAAACAGGTAAAGCATTGCTCGATGCAAGTATGTGTGACTCTCATCCGCTTCTGTGTTGTGATGCTGTGCAAGCTATGTATTCTGGCGCCACGCGAAGAGGTTCATGACGGAAAACTACGTGCTACCTAACATACATTAGTTTGAATGGAATCTGGTGACTTGACCACAGAAATGAGGAAAACAGGAATTATATGGATTATAATCATGATTGGGTCTTTATCGAAGTGTAAATGTTACCTAATCATCCAAAAGTTAACATGAAATCATCCGTACTGTATTTCATTTGTGATTGATTAGGTATAATTTCGACAAATACCCAAACATGATAGTTATTCCTATAGTAATTTAAGTCACACTGAAACCTTTTCCTCTTCGTCTTCCGGGATATTTATGCAATTATATGCCTACGTTTAAAATAAACTCTTCTATGAAACAAGTCAATCAAAAATTACTTTTTTAAAATATAAGTGCTTGTTTTGATTTTTAAAAAATATTTTTATAAACAATGGAACTATTATGTAGACAATTGTTTCAGCACAATCTAACTTTGAAGGGAATTTTCTTTCTTCTCAAAAGGACATTTTTTGCATGTTTCCCCTTTTTGATTCACACTCATTTCAATAAGTATTATAATGTCAAAGATGTATATTTACACATTCTTTCTTTATTTGGATGTGTATAAATTAGACCATCGCATATTAAAATATTGATATGAAAATATATACCTATAAATTGTCGCGTTTATATTCGCAAAGATGACAAAGTTAAGACGCGAAATAGAAAACATACAGCGAAATAAACAAGAAAATAGACAATAAACTAAATCGCGAGTAACACTAACAAATACCCATGCAAAGGAAATTGTGCAACAAATATTTAAACATCACATTTAAAAAAAAAATAATAGATCTGATTTAACTTTGTATATTTAATCCCCTAGCTACTCACTGTACCTCTGTGTTTTAGCGTACATTTTTTTCTACATAAATAATGAATAAAACCGTACAGATATTAATGTATTAGTATCGAAAGCGATTAAAAATGCATTTTAAAGCATTGAAAATAATCAAAGATTTCTGGAAGGGCTACTTGATCATCGCAAAACACAGATGGAGTTTCCATCCTTGAGGTTTGAAGAAATCACAAACAAACAGAACAAACCGTGAGCTTCGATATACTGTATCTTTGATTTGTCAATGTCCTGTCCTTCGTATACTGTTCTCAGAAGTTCCAGCTGCTGTTGCTCTGAAGGAGCTGTAATAGGATGCATTGTGGAACCATCCTGGTTGCATCCGGTTGTAATTATTGCCCAGATCTTCCTGTTCATCTTTACAGCCTAGATAAATTGCACAGTATTATGTAGTAAGTTATCTCGACTACAGTTATTTTTAGTTAGCATAATGTGACATACAGAGGTAAAGGTTGAAATGAAGGTAAAGTCTAGATTTTCTCGATAGATATATCGATATTTTATTAAACAGATTATGTGCATCGTTTGGATTCGTGTAAAATACAGAAGAATTCAAACGTAAACAATTTGAAAAAAGATGATGATGGATATATGTACTGTTGACACATGTTATTGATTACAGTAACCGTAGAGATGAAATTGTCTTTATTAAACCCTCGCTGTTGTTCATGTCTACTAGCAATAGTTCTAAATTAAATTTGTAATTCTTCAGAAAGAGAGTTTCATTTATCACCAATGAATCAAATTTTACTACTGACACACTTTTGTCTGTTATGACATGATAAGGTTTGTTGATATACTTTTAAAATCCCTTGGGAGGACTAACATCAAAGTCTTTTCAGCAAAGAAAGAAGTATGAAAAAATGCATTATGTTTAAAAGGATAAAACTTAGCATTAAGAAAAAATAACTACTAATTTTAATTTAGGTTTGTGCAGTAAAAATAGAAGTGTAATTAGAGATTCATATGTAATCAATAGACACTGTCGACGAATTTCTTTTACAAGAAATATATGCAATGTATTGATCATGTGCAAACTGCATAAATATTTCTCATATCATCTGATTATTTGTTTCTTTAGTAATTTGTGTTGTAACTGTTCAATTCATTTTAAGAGATCAAAAATTAACGTGACTAAGCAGATATAATTTTAACATATACGAGAATGTCATACTATGAATGCACTATTGTTTCTTTATTTCGTTGTTGCTACAACAGCAGATTTCAAGATATAACTAACAATGGTTCATCTTTGAAGACTTAATCCATGTATTTTATGTACCGACCAAAATGACAGCTTTTGTACTGTCCAAAATGCCATTTTATGTACAGACCAAAATGTCAGTTTATGTTCTGACCAAAATCCGAGTTTATTTATTTACTGACCAAAATGCCACTTTTTGTACCAACCAAAATGCCAGTTTATGTACGGACGAAAATGACAGTTTATGTATGGACAAAAATGCTAGTTTTTTTGCAAAACCAGGAAAATGATAAGCAATAAAATAGTGAAATCGCCGTATTGATAATGACATTTACCCTCTTAGATTTAATATGGACAGATATTAATATAAAAATATTTAGTCACTGTATTTATATCTATAAAATACGAAACTCAGGCTGGCATATACTTTGTCTGAAAAATTTTAACTTTAACAAAGGACTTGTCACTTGATGTAAATTTGAACGTTATTATGAATTGCACTGAGATAATACATGACTACGTTATATCATAAAAGCAATAACTATAAAAAAGAAGATGAATGAAAGCCCTAAATGTCTTCTGTCATGTACTCTTTAAAATCAGTCAGGAGTATTACCGTATCAAGTTTTTGTAGAATTACTACTCCGCATCCTTCACCTCTGGCATATCCGTCTGCCATGTCTGAAAACGCATGACACTGACCTTTGGCGGACATCATCCGTGCTTTACATAGTGCTATGAATGTTTCCGGGTATAAGATGCTAGTGACACCTCCACAAATTGCCATCTGGGTTTCACCTATCAACAACAATAGAATATGTATAATATGAAGAGAAGTAAGACTTTGCATGAGTACAGTGGAATTTCCTATTTTACCTAAAACTCTAATAATCAGACCAACATTAAATGTTACTAAGTTATTGTATTAGTGTTGTTTGTCTTCTTGATGGCGTCGTTTGTCCGCAAATTTGTTGTGGGTAATAGTACATAAATGGATAGGACTGGATCATTATTATTTTGTGTGTTCGTACATCCCGTATAAGGGATTCGATAACGTTGCAAAATCAGACTTATAAAACTGCCTCTGCAGCAAGATAATAGTATACACAAATATATCAAAATCAAATCTAAAATTCGCGAGATCAGCCACTTCAGGTGTATATAGAATATTATTTAAAATTAAAAAAACAAAAAAAAAAACAAAACAAAAAAAACAAAAAAAAAACATGATGGACGACATACTAATTTCTTGATTATAAATAAATTAATAGCCTGTGCAAAGAACATCACTAAAAAAATTTATTTCTCTAAATATAAACAATGGCACAATGCAATATTGTGATAAATTCAACTGTTTAATTAACATATTGTAAATATAAATATATGAGTTAAACATAAAAGCAACAATGTCGGTATAAAGAGATAACGAGTGTTAATTTTGCAAGTTTTGAACATGATAAAAGTATTGTCCATATCTAATTGTGCTACAAAATAACACAGATGAGATGAACAAAAATATATACTCCACTGTTCTACAAAAGTGAAGATTTTTAAATTACAGTTAATAAAAGAAACATTGAAATAAGCAACAACAACTTTGAAACAGTGCAGTACGAAGATGGAATAAATTACGTATTTGATGTTGATAACTACACAAATTTGTATACAGCTAAATTTACTGTAGAACTTGAAGATTGTGTAAACTCTAGGAGGTCAATCAACAGTGATTCAACAAAAACGGAGATAACATTTCTGGAAAACACAATTTTAAAACAACAACACAGTGCTGAAGTAGCTTTTTTAAAATCAACCAAAGATTGAATGAACATTGCAAACTGCTGAAGAAAAAAATATCTGTTTTAGGTGGTCGTTCTATGTGCTTGCTAATATCACCTAAAGACAATTTAACTGGCTTAATGTATTCTGTGGATATTTTCCTTATAGGTTTAAATGATTACAATTAAACGGATTTAGGGCATGCTCACTACAATCCTTAAAGTTCAGTTGCTTACACAAATATTAGTCAATTTTGCTTGAAGTTAAAAAAAAAACAGAGAGAAAATAAAATACAGCGAATGAAAAGAATGGTTAACTGAATAATCTGCTTACACATAGTGAAAGGAAGAGAGAAAAGGAGGTCCATTTAGAAGTGTCTATGTGAATCACATAGATGACCAGTGGCAGGCAGTAATAGTTGGCATGCAGGAATACAAAATATATAACAATAGATTCAAATACATTTTGATGGCGATATATATATATATATATATATATATATATATATATATATATATATATATATATATATATATATATATATAGATATATATTGTCGAAATTCCCTTGGCAGAAAAAGTGTAAACAAACAGGTAGAGACGACATGCACGATGCTTTTAGATAAATTTTTTTACAAATAAAAAGCATGGAAATATACAGCTTAATGAAGCAAAAAAGAGTTTTATAACAGGTAAAGTAAGGATTTGCTGGAAAATATGTTTCTACTCAGACAAAAAAGCATATGTTGTGGGAAGGTTTAGCAGAACTCTAAAGAACAGAATGTGGGAGTATTTTACTCGAAATGAAGTCAGACGATGGTTGACGTTTTAACAAAACTAGTTGAGCTGTGTAATAGCACTCATAACTGATCGTGAATCAAGCTGCAGCAAGCAAAGACGAAAACCGATGCATAGTATGGTTCAACATATTTGGTTATCTGACAACTGATACATTTGGATAAGCAAAATTGAATCGGTTAAACAGTTAGAACTTTAAAATACAAAACAATATTTGCATTATGCAAAATTACTAACATTACCAAGAAAATATTTAAAATCAGGCAAGTAATTTTAGCTGATCTAGTCTTTTATAAACTGGAATACTTAAATTGAGATGATACGGAGGGTTTGTTGTACGAACAAGAGTTAACTATATACGATAAAGAAGACATATACAAAATTGTAAAGATCTTAAAGACTAATGGAATAAATGGTACCACGTATGCACTCGTGAAATGTAAAGATATGATGATTCATTTAGCAGCTGGAAACCAAATGAAAAGCTAGTGCCACTAGAAGCATAACTGAAGAAGTGTGCATACATAACAGTATTAAACAGCGCGGAAATACTGAGTTTAAAAACAAATTAACGAGAATCACATATGTTAAAGATATGACGTAAAACTTTCGCACATTATGGCATGAAGGAGTTAAAACATGCACGGCATGCGAATTTGTTCTGATCACAAAATTGGAGGGAACAAAGGAAGTACATTTAAAAATAACGACTGAGTAACAAAATGATCCATACGAAAAAAGTTATAAGGCGACTGTATTTTGGACAGTGTCTTAGCAGGATAATACATTTCATTACTAAAAACTTTTAAAAAATACAAAATTCAAAAATATAAAGTTATTTAACACTACATTTCCCAAAAGACTGAACAAATACAATATAAAAGACTACAAGCTGGTATACCAGATCTTCAACAAGATTCAGGATGATGAAAATCACATAAATGTTGTTGTAATCATGGAGAAATCTAATATTGTCTCAAATGTTTAAATTTGATGTAAAGAAGGTGTATATATATGTATATATATATATATATATATATATATATATATATATATATATATATATATATATAATATGCAAATAATATGCAAATAAATTGTACTGTTGTGTGAATTACAACGTGAGCCGGAGGTGCAATCAGTTGTAAAATGTTTTAAATATCATCGATAAAACTGACGGCAGATTTTTAAAAATAAAGATGTAAAAACTTCAAATAGATCAGCGAGAATATGATCGTATTTCGTAGAGCAAATTAACAGAACTAATCAACAAACGGTTACATGTGAATGTGGAAACAAACTAAATAAAGATCCGTTGCATTTGCACAAGAAAGGCCAATTTCATCGTATTGATTTGTACAATTTTAAATAATGGATTTAGCTAGGTTTACTCATAGATGCAGACACGATATTGATGTTGTACACCCGAAAAGACTGGAATAATCTAGTTTTAATGTAATACAGTCTACTTCTAATGTTGAGCACACGTACAGAGTGTGCAAGAGGACATGGTCGTCAACTTCACATTTTATCTTGCATCTGTGTCCTAGTGTTATATTTGATTTGCTTCAGCGTATCTATGCAGTATCATGATAATTCCACCTTGTGTTCCACCCTCAATCACCAGGAGCATGTCATAATCTTTCAACAATTTTAATTCTATCTATGATGTGTTTAAACTTACACCATGTGCTAATCCCAGAACCCTTTGATAAAGTGCAGGATTTAGCTTGTATTGTTTCATGCAGTCATTAGGAATTTCCTTAAAAAACTGTTACATAGCATCAAAGTATCTTTGGGCGCTAACTAAGGAAGTAGCTCACCAAGCTCTTTCAGGCTGAAATATATCACGCCGTTTTCAGAATATTGGTAATCATTATTTGGTATGTTTGACTAGTAGTTAAGTAATGAGTAAAGTTTTCTGTTGGTGGTATAGCTATTACATATTAATAGTTCAATGTTGTAAATAATTTCATATGGATAAATGTCTTTGTACAAATATTGTTTAAACTAAATGTTTTGTAAACTGTCTCATTGTTTCGCTGCATTTTTCAGCAATTAAGTTTATTTTACCAAATCTGGTTGTTCTTGTAGATGCATTTTTAAAAAAAGAAAGAATTCATTTCATTCTTTTGACTTTTAAATAACGGAGATACAATTAAATACTCTATTCTAGGTTTCTTACCTTGTAAAAGTCTCACTTTTCATAGAATTTGTTTTTTTGGAAAAATCTAGATGTATTGTACACTCAATGTATCTATCGCATCCCCTTTACACTCTAATGTGCTTTTCAGAAGTGCTTTTTGCACGTAGTTTACCACGATTTCCATCCATTTTCTGCTAGCATTCTTTATACCCTCTTTTGGACATATTCTGAATTTTTTTTCGTATTTGGCGTGTATTTTAATTTACATTGGCTATGGAAAATATTTATTTTAATTTTTTCTACCGCATAAAACAAAGAAACATTTTCCAGATGTAGTCATTTGGAGAGATTCCAATCAAGAATTAAAGATGTACACCTGGAGGCAATACACTCCTTTGAAACAATGTCGATTAGATTAATTCCTTGTATCCCAGTATATTAGACAGATCATTTACCTACTGCATGCATGACTCAGATGGATTCACCGCAGAGTTCTAAAAATGTTTGGGAAGGATATTGTGTGTGTATGTGTGTGTGGTAGTGTTTATGCAGAACAATATACTGTGGATATATACTGTAGGGAAACTATCAAATTTTAAGACTCAATGAGCCGTCATATGTTTAGCAAAGGGAGAAAAAGACAGAAAATACATTAAATATTGAATACCTATATGTTTTTTAAATGTTGACTCTTAGATTGCTTAGAGAGCTGTTGCAGATAAGATTAAAAGAGGTCTTCTATCAATAATCAGTGATGTTCATAAAGAATGTATGCAGGATTTATTCACTGAAGAATATGCCAGCTATTATACGATATCATGCATCAACAAGAGGTCAAAAATATATGTGGTTTATTGTTACTAAATAGACTTTGAAAAAGTCTTCGATTCCATTAACTTTGTAGAAGAAGGTTGTACAATCTTATCATTGTTTAGACTAGTGCGATGCTGTCGTCAGTGAGATCTCCTTGTTTTTATTTGTTTATCATTTGGCGATATTTAGCGATAAATTTAAAGCAAAATGTGGATGTACGAGGACGGATCTTTGATGTCGTGGAATGTAAATTGGGTCCATATGCAGATGATGGTTTTATTCTTCTTTATCGATCCCAACATTCTCTCAAAGAAACAATTTGGAATTATATGCAACATAGCAAAATCAAAGGATATTTGAATTGGAAACAATTATTTTCCGATGAAAGAATATGTCCCGGTATGGATCTAAATTGATCTTTTACTAGCTTTACACACCTTTGCATTGATTTTCTTAGATTTACATCAATGGTGGAAATTAATTATACGAAGGATCTAAGGAGTACAAAAAGTATATTGGCAAGGTAGAATCAAAGTTGGTTATGTAATTTTTGTAAAACTCATGCTTTGCCCATATTCATACATCTTTTATTCAGTATATCCAAATCAAGCCGAACAAGTAGAATCAGAACTTAATGGTACTTTATTTCAATTTGTATGGGGCAGTAATGACGAGAGAATTAAACGTAACATCATTTTATCTTCTGATAATATGAGATGGCAAAATATGCCTCACTTTTATTCATTCATTCGGTACATTAAGATTTGATGAGTTAAAAGATTAATGAAAAATGAAAATGGCTTGTAGGAAAAGTTAGGCTATACAACTAATTCAAAACTGAAAAGTATATTTGGAATTTAGAGAAAAGGAAATTAGAACAATTTTGTAAGCGCACAAAAAACAGTTTTTTAAGGGATGTCATTTTGGCAGTATCTTATTGGATATAGGAATCACAAAGTCCAAACGAATACATGTCCGAAAGAATTATAAATCGTGTCCCTCGCAGACTGTTCTACTAATATAAGTTCTGAGTAGTGCTTGCATTAACATTTTAAATGATTTAGTAGGTGCTCCGGGTAATTTATACCACTTGAAACGAAAAAACGAAAAACCAGATGCAATGATTTTTAAAAATACTTCTACTTAATGTCCAAAATTAAAGCATTGGAAACATGCCATTAAAAACCATTTAGTACGGATACTTTTAAAAAGCAGGAGGATAAAGTAATGAACTTGCCAAAACAAAATTCGCTGAAATTTATTTACAAAGTTTTTTTTAAAAAAAAAAAGTACAGAGGCAGCATACTGCAAAGCACAACAACTGCAAAACACAAAACTTACAGTACTGTAGATAGTAGCAATCGCCACAATCCTTCAATCGTGCGACATGTTTCTCGCGACCTAACGCTCTTGTTTTGAGATAATGACGTCATCAACTGTGTCACCAGCGTTCTTCAAGAGTGACAGGAAGTATTTTTTTAAAGTAAAATTAGACAAAATGAGATTCAAACAGGTCATTTCATGTAATTTAAAACAAATCATAATGAAAATCTATATTTTCACTAACTTCTTTTTGTGTCACACATTTTGGCCTTGAATTTTCTATTATATGCTAAGGATAGGTCTGCCAATGACATGATGTCTTTGTTTACATATTTTGAACAGGAAAACCCACTTTGGGAATTTATACAACGTGATAGCCAATGTAAATATTTGGTTTTATTCATGTGGGGTTCTTTTAGAACGTAAGAAAAATTGACACTCGAAATGTATATTCACTCAGGACTTTTTCGTTTCAGTATTACTTCATAATAAACATATATTCTACATCAACAGACATTGAATCTATTATAATAAAATGGGCAACAATTCACCAGTGTACATTTTTAAATTTCTCTCCCCCTCTGTCTCTCTGTCTGTCTGTCTCTCAGTCTATTGATTCATGTATTTTTATGGTAAAGAACAAGCAAGCAGTAATGTAAGTGCACAAACTGCATGTAGAATGAACGGATTTTTTTTAATTTATTTTTTTTAAAATTTCAAAACCAGGGAGACGCTATAAACTCATAATATCCATACCTTGGTCTAACTGGCACGTTCCTGTCATATGCCACATGACTTTTTAGTCAGTGTCACGAACCATGGAGGCCACTTCCGGAAATAAGTAAACCTACACACGCTCAGAAAAACGGTAATTCTGAACTAATGTACATAAATGCTAACAATTTTATAACGATAATTAAATGAAGTAGATATAGTTGAACACTTTCTATGGTTATTTGAATAGATTCTCACAATATTATAACGAACGCGTTAAAATTCACGTAAAGTCCACGAAATATGGCTGTTCGAGGATATTATACATTACTATAGATACTAGCAATCCAGCATGGTCATAATATTATACATTACTATAGATACTAGACATTCAGCGTGGTCATAATATTATACATTACTATAGATACTAGACATTCAGCATGGTCATGCTATTATACATTACTACAGATATAAGTGATCCAGCATGGACATAATATTATACCGATACTAGCGGAAGTATTCTTCTGGTCAATAGTCGGTTTTAAGTCTGATTGGAAACATGTCTGGAATGAAACACACATTATTTATGGGGTTCAAGTGACTAAGCAGGCAGCGAGAGCTCATCAGTAATGTTTATTGACTTTCTGTTGCGTCGTACGTATTAGACTGTGTTCCTATGGTCAATGCTTAGCAGCTGTGCTAGTAATTGTTAAATTATTTACAATAAAAAAAGTCTGTGGTCTAGTATTTCGTTTTAATTTGTGAAATGCTAAAGTATGGCTGGTCTAATCATTTTATTAAAATTTTTGAAATACCCAATTCTGATTGGTCAAGTAATTTACAATTAACAAATTAGTACTACGGTCGTGTACATTTTTAATTTGTGAAATAATATCCTCGAATTCACATTCACTGAGTCTTCGCCGTCTGATTGGTATAGTTTGATTTTAAATGTTTTTGTATCTCTACACGGGATGTCCAACACAAAACCACTTTTGATCTAGCTCTCATATATTAATAAATATATATTTTTGTCTCGCTGGTCAGGTAAATATTTAAGTTTGATATTTGATGTTCTCGAAATATCTAGCATACGGGATGTACAAATACAAAACTGAATTGTTCATCTCTGTTCACTTGTAAACTAATGCTGGTGAGGTCTTTTCCTTGGGATCATTTAGATAAGTTTGCATTGATTATAGAGAAAACAAGTTAAATTATTAATTTTCTCTGACATTGGTGTGCATTAAATCTCCTCTCGAATTCCAACTTTGTTTGCTATGAAATTCTAATGACGACCAAAGATGATAATTATTGTACATGAAATAGGTTGTTTTATTAATTTCACTTTAAAGTAGGCAAACTTGGGAATATTTGCTAAAATTCTCCTGAAGTGTGTGCAAATGCATGAGCTTAGAGGTATTAAAAGCAAATCGTGTGTGACATATGCATTAGGTATTCACCTGATCGTACGGACTGTATTCCAAGATGAATGGCAACCAAGGACGATGAGCAGGCGGTATCGATTGTCATGCTGGGCCCAAGTAAGTTATACACATAGGACACTCTGGCTGATATGATGCTTGAATGCATCCCGGTAACCGTGTAGTTGGCATCCCTCTCTCTTTCATGAGTTTTACCGACCTTGAAGTCATCGTATATGGCCGTCTTATAGTCGTCATTCATGCATCCTTATTCAAAGAAATGCCAAGGTGCTTGTTAAAAATTCAAGAAACATCCAAACAAATTTTATATTACTTATTTCTAATTGTGAATTCTAGAATCCGATTTGCTGTCCATTTTTGATATATATAATTATACGCTAGACAGTCTTATATGTCAAATCAATTGTCTTCAAGCTTTACAGTCATGTATTCTTTTCATTTGTAACAAAGACTGAATGTTTGTATATATTGATTGTGTGCCATGTGAAAAATATAACGATCTATTAAGACAAACTAACTCCCAGAACTCACTGCGCTAGACAGTCATACATGTAAAATCAATCATCTGCACACTTTCCATTCGGTTTTTGTTTTCATATTCAAAAGAAGGCTGAGTGCTTTGTGCACATTTTTGACTGATGTCGTGAAAAATATTA
>JAQPZY010001462.1:2472500-2552500 GCA_029931535.1 Margaritifera margaritifera
AAAGATAAAAGCTGTTACTTATTAAAAAATGTGATTAAATTAAAATAAATACAGCTTTCAGTAATTTATTTAATTAGACGTAAAACAAATTATTTGTATGACTATTTTCTCAGTCTTTATTCGATAATTTTTAGGTTCCGAAAGGACGCACCAAAATCACAAAATCACTTCTAAGATATGATGGTACGTCGTGAGGAAAAACAAATTAGCAAATTGCTTGTGTGGCCCTTAACAGATCAAATAATTTTTAACTAAATTGCGATTGTGTAAAATACTGTTTATGTAAGTTCTGGCATTAAATAGTAAGACCCACCCCCTGCAAATTAATTAATTTGGCAATGGCTACATAGACCAAATAAATCAATATCTTGGACATTTTTGTTCTTTTCTGTGTTTATTATATTCGTCGGCAGTAGAAAACGTCATAACGGTCATCTATTAAGATTAGGAATCATCTGTTATCATATCGCGTGAAGTTCGGTCGGTGTTCAACTTATTATTCTCTCAAGATGAAATTTCAGAAAGAATATAGTTTTACCTCTCCATTAGCCCGGCTCGGGTAATGTACAGTTTACCACTGGCGTTAGGATCAGGATCATAATAAGCATCGTTGTCCCATCTATGTTTCGGAATTTCATTGACGTGGTTCTCCCCATTCTCCAGCAGACGCCAAAACTCGTCTACATTTTTAGCACCGGGGAACATACCTCCGATACCGATGATTGCGACTGCATCTTCCAGGTCCATCTGCTGATTCTGCAATATTTGTTTTTATTATTGGGAATGATTTAATTTTAAGTTTTCAAATCCACATGGTTTGGGGGATGGGCAATGTTTAGGTCTGATAGGCTTATTTATTCAAAAAAGAAAACCTTCAAAATCTTTAATATCAGGTTGAGAGAGTCACTTGTTAAGTCTTATTAATTCAACTATATTTTGTTCTACTACAGCCCCTTCTGACAAAGTCTAATTTTCCAGATACAAATGGTATGTCTAGAGAAGAGGAAAAATATACTTGCAACTTTAAGATTTTTGTACTAGTTATTCGTGTAGACCAATCCATCGATCCTAACGGCATCTGAGATTGTGGAACTTTTTATTAAAATAGTTTCCTCTATATTGAATTTCATTTGTCTATATTGACTTTCATTCCTCTATATTGATTTTCATTCCTATATATTGACTTTCGTTTGTCTATATTGACTTTCATTTGTCTATATTGACTATAATTTCTCTATAGTGACTTTCATTTTTATATATTGACTTTAATTTCTCAATATTGACTTCCATTCTTTTACATTGACTTTAATTTCTCTATATCGACTTTAATTTCTCTATATTGACTTTAATTTCTCTATATTGATTTGATTTTGCTTTTAAATTTCCGCTTCAAAACATGTTGTATTTAACTTATGGTTGATTTTTTAATTCAATTTACGTGTTCACTCTTGAAGATACCTACAGTGAGGGTGGAAACATGCAGTCAAGAAATACAAAGACAAGATGCACCGTCTTACAAAATTGCGGCACAAGGGAATCAAGATTTCTATATTTATATTCCATCAAGTCCCCCAGGGAGAAAAAGCCAATAAAACAGCCTAAATTATTTATCAGATTCCGTTCACTTTTATTCTGTGAGCAATTTTGCAATTTAGAAGATATTCCAATGTTTCGTTTTGACCTGATCTTTTGCTGTTGTTGTATTTGTTGTTTTTTTAATTTTAATCCACAAATTCATGTGAAATTTCTATTTTGGATTTGTTTGGTTTTATCATTGGATTTTTGTGACAAATCAACTTAAATTGGTGGTTATAATTTATAATTTTAGCCAAAAATCTTATAGGCACATAGCTTCTTTGTAAGTGTCTAATACATACGACAGACAAATGTAAAGTTAAATTCGTTTCTGAAAACATGTTCACGCTCGAATATACCTACAGTGAGGGTGGAAACATGTAGTCAAGAAGTACAAAACCAAGATGCACCGCCTGATAAAAAAACGACACAAGGGAATCAAGATTTCTATATTTATAATCCCTCAAGTCCCCCAGGGAGAAAAAGTCAATAAAACAGCTTAAATTATCTATCAGATTCCGTACAGTTTTATTCTGTGAGCAATTTTGCAATTTAGAAGATATTCTAATGTTTCGTTTTGACCTGATCTTTTGCTGTTGTTGTATTTGTTGTTGTTTTTTATTTTAATCCACAAACTCCTGTGAAATTCCTATGTTGGGTTTGTTTGTTTTTATCATTGCAATTTTGTGACAAATCAACATAAATTGGTGGTTTTAATTTATAATAAAAAAGGGGAAAAAAACCCCTCTGTTTTTATTAAAGAAAACTGTACTTGCCATTATGCCAATTGAGATTTGTGTATTCCTATACGAAGATACCCGAAAATGAGTAAGGCGGAAAAATAAAATAAAATGTTTGTAATAAATATGAAAATATGAAAAAGAATATAATATCATCCACACAAAAGTTTATTTTCTTAGATGATCTTGGCGAGAGAGAGAGAGAGAGAGAGAGAGAGAGAGAGAGAGAGAGAGAGAGAGAGAGAGATGAATATTATTTGTAGATACAATGTACCAACTTTTTAAAATTCTACTATCGTAATTTTAAAAATTCTTAGCCAAAATCTTATAGGCACATAGCTTCTTTGTAAGTGTCTAATACATACGACAGACAAATGTAAAGTTAAATTCAATTTTGAAAACATTGCCAACTTTACATTTGCTATATTTACGTGGGGTATTTGGGTGTTATTATTATCATTATTATTATTGTTATTATTATTATTATTATTATTTCAAAGGCAATAGTTTTTCTTCTGTGTTATTATAGATATTGATAAAGATAATGTCAGTGAAAAGCTCAGTCATAGTACATTTGTTTTTGTAAACCACAATTCTACATTCCTTCATTAACATAAGCAATAAAGGTATAGTTTTATTGACAGAAGATCTGAGATTACAATGGCGTAATTCACATTCACATTTAAGTAAATTGCTTGGGAAAATTAGAGTTAAAATATGAATTTCAAATTTGCAGAAAAAATTTCATATCGTTATTCACTTTGCAAAATTTGTATGCACGATGCATGAATTAAATAAACACGTAAATACTCACTGTACATTGCTACTACTTTTAATATTATCTTTGTCAATATCTATCATGAAGTTACAATATATATATATGTGTGTGTGCATAACAACTTAATGAAGTGGTTTACAAAAAGCCATGGTGGAAATCTGCTATCCAAATTCAAATTAAATCTTTTTCTTCTCATTTTTGTTTCAAAAATGTTACTTAAATGTCAAAATAAATTACACCTAGGTACTTTCATCTCCTTTGAAGTCTGGCCCAGGATCTTTCATTCGGAAAATGGATCGGTGTAAGGGCCTGTGGAAATTCTTCGAGGCCAAAATAGTCAATTCAGAAAGGGAACATATTCTTATTTTGCAAAGTTTCTAAGGTATGAACACATGAGAATCAAAGACAATTTTAGTAAATGATTGCAATTAAATGAGTCTAAGGTATCTTCGTTTGCATTATCCTGTTATAAACTGTGAGTAGACCGACAAGTTATTGCGGCATCAAATTTATGCCTAAAAACATCTCCCTTGTACCCTTAGAAATTCTGGACCAACGGCGGCTTGCAACGACTGAATTAATTATGTACACTGACCTTGAACCCAGAAGGCAAGTAGAATCACTATTTATTAGCAATCGCTTTATGAATCGACCATCTGTCATACCACTGGCTGTTGAACACCTATGCAAACTGCATACGCATGCACTCAGACTGTTCACCATTGAATTTGACGCTATACGCTATACAGTTGTTCTCTGCCACGGCCTGTTATGTCCGAAAATGATATAAAGTGGCGTAAAAGAACTTGTTGGTCTATGTTTAGTCCCCATTTGTGTGGTGCAGCGCTCAGTCAGTAGACACAATATGACTATTTTTAGGGTCTACACACATAACAGAAGCTGTTCTTGCTTCTCTCTCTCTCTCTCTCTCTCAACAAAATTTGGGACCAATGTCTCATTCTAATTTGTTTATCAAATGCCTATGTGAATTTGTTGGCATAGTTGACAGTACAATTCCTACTTTAATACGGAGCAGTATGAATTTTTTTTTTACATTTCTCTGAGACACTAAAAAAAGGCAGACGAAATATATTTATTTAAGCAATTTTTAGTTCACTTGTATATACGAACACGCGATTTACTCGCTAAGATACATGGAATTATGCAACAGTCTTTAGTTGTGTGAGGGTGGGGTGGGGGTGGGAGCTCCTAAAAAGTACGTGGCTGAAGTAGGAAATGCATGTGAACTTTGGTCAATTTTCATTTGATTTTGCTAATTTTCATTCAGTTTCGGACATTGCTAGTTATTATTATTATTATTATTATTATTATTATTATTATTATTAGTATAACGCATATAAGTTTTGGTTCATATATAGAATGCATATAAGTTTTGGGCAATATATATATATATATATATAATGCATATAAGTTTTGGTTAATTTTCATTTCATTTTGCTAATTTTCATTCAGTTTCGGACATTGCTAGTTATTATATATATATATATATATATATATATATATATATATATATATATATATGCAAACGAAATAAGCATGGTATTTTGATGAGTAGACAATACTAATATGCTGTTTAATGAAACACATAACACATAATGGAGGGACTAACTGGAAACTAATTTCCTGATTTTTGACATATAAGCTTTGATGAAACACTTAACGGAGAGACTGACTGGAAACTAATTTTTCTGATTTTTGACATGTAAGCTTTGATGAAACACTTAACGGAGGGACTGACTGGAAACTAATTTTCCTGATTTTTGACATATAAACTTTGATGAAACACTTAATGGAGGGACTGACTGGAAACTAATTTTCCTGATTTTTGACATATAAGCTTTGATGAAACACTTAATGGAGGTACTGACTGGAAACTAATTTAATGGAGGGACTGACTGGAAACTAATTTTCCTGATTTTTGACATATAAACTTTGATTAAAAACTTGTTAGCCTTATATAGATCTAATAAAGTTATAAACTTTCAGTTAATTACACGATTATAAGGTGCATCAAAGCAAAGATCTGAAACAAAAGAAAATTTTTAAACTTTACTCGTTCAGACCGCAAAAGTAACCTACATTTGTGTTGTATAGTGTCAACGTTAGACACGTCAAATTAATTGCTAGTGTATGAGCGATTAGCCTAGATGTGGGGGGCACTCGTATAATAATAAACCGGATCGCCATGCAACAAATATAACCTGGAGAACTATGTGGCTCATCATTTACTTGTCAAAGTGCACGCGATCTGTATGCTATCTTGACTGCCACTTAGGGAAAGGTTAATGATGCTTATGTTTTGTTATACATGTGGTTCAGTATCCATCTAAATTAACTCTATTTCATTTATTAAAATCCGTTCATATGCTTCTGCAGACAGATAAGCTCTAATATCGTTTGTTTTCAAGGACACGCGTGCTGGTTTGTTTATTTATTTTCCGATTGCACAAGGACACATCGACATTTGCATTCGTCCTAAGTCGGGACAAAAGTAGATTAAATTTCTTATACCTTTGCTGGTCACATTGCTGACAATGAATTACCCAGTATTTGAAATTTGATTTGAGTTAAGGTTATCACTTGGAACATAGAGAAACTCATTTGCTATATAATGCCTGCATGAAAGTATTGTAGTCATGAGATATTCTTTTAAAAGGTGGAGCAAATTGGTTTGAAACGAATCTGTAATTTTTGGATAAAGTCAATGTGCTATTTAAACGAGCAATCATCACCACGATCCCTCTTATCATCATCTAGACAGTTTTCTCTGTATTGGAAATCATACAATTATTTGCCTATTACTGTTCATTTTCAAGACAGAGCGTGATGTACATAAATTATGTCCAGAGAAAAGAAAATTCCAGCGTGTGTGATGGCACATGTTTTAAGGGCTTGTCCAGAAAAAAGGAAGCAAAATACTAAATAATTCTTTGACGTGAAAATTCATCTTCACTACCAGAAAGTTAAGGTTCTAATCCCGCGTGACATTTTCTAAAATAGCCCTTTTCAGTCAGCTACCCAAGCCGTCCTGTCTTTCGAATTTATGTAGACATTTTGTAAACTAGTGATGTAAAATGAAGTCTACAAGCGTGTGCGATGGATAGATAAGAAGTACAGATTCATACAATTTCTTACCTCAATTCAGAAGCTGGCGTCCATACGTCAGTTGCGTATCAATATTGCTCTGGATTTCGAATTCATTTCTTTTGCAAAATGACGTGTCCTTGATGCTGATGACTGAATTCAGGAGAGAAGGCCAAAGGCCTAGCAGAGCTAGTCTATATACAATACACTACTCTCGGTAACTAGGCTCCAAATAGATGCTGTTCTTGGTTGATTCGTTGGGTTCTTTATATATCAAATACAAAGCTTTCGTTCATATTCATGACCCTTCTAAATGACGTGGCAGCTGTAATTAATATGATGATTAAATTGTTTTAAAAATTCCTATACCGGTTATGACAGTAAAATATGAAAAAACATTTTTAAACAATGTCACAGTGTCACATACTAGGTTAAGGAGATGCTAACCTTAATATTTTTCAGCGTAATCTGTCAATTAGATAAGACAAGGGCATCTTCGTGGACGCCGAATGTCTTTTGACGCGGCCATTCCCTGTCTATCATGATGACTGAAAGGGAAATTGTTCAGTAGTAAGAAATTCAGAAGCAGCTGTTTTGACCGCTATGCCTAAGTGCCCTCTACCTGAGAGCTGAATAATTTTCTGAATATAAATATTTGTCATACCAAAATTTGGTACGGTCATAGCCATACCGGCCGTAACACCAACTAGGTCCTTCCAAGAAATAAGATCAAAACAGTGCTGAACCTTTAAGCGTTACATTCAAACCGTTCATCTTTTATTGTCTTGGGGCCCACGAATGTGCAAGATTATGGACAAGACCTTTATTATTATTATTATTATTATTATTATTATTATTATTATTATTATGCGTCGCTTTGTAAAAATAATCGCCGAGAGTGGCTTCATGAACGCTAGGGATTCATTGAAAATTCCGAGATGAATAACTATGTGGACAGTAATTTGAACTCTCAAACTAGAAATTAGTCCTATTTTTCCTTTTCTGTTGGAAAGTTTTGCATAAGAAAGGCATTCAGAAGGATAAACAGAGCATTATGTTAATTGGAAATAGCGATATTAATTAATTTCAGCTTCTAAACGATTAACCCAGAGTTTTTCTCTTTTTCGCTCCTTCTCTTTTGACCGGCATATGTTGGACTTAATGTCAATCACTCTCCAATGCTCTTTACCCGGTAGTTTGAGTGTCACTAAAATATCCTTTGTTCTTATTTCATTTATTAGCTGTAACCAAAGTGCATGTTCTAAAACGCTTCAGGAAACTTTTGTTGCATATCACTAAAATTGTCTCTAGCATATTTTGATGTAGAGGCTGAACACCTATTGAAATGAACAATGAACGGAATTATTTCTTGCATTTTGTTGCGAATATTTATTCTTTTTAATGCCTCAGATTAAGTTACCTGATTTTGTAACATCTTTCTTCAAGTCATGAGGAAAGCAACGAACAAGCGTCATGAAAGTGTTGTAGGTTGTTGTAAATCCGGCGGAACCTCAATATTTGGGATTTAACAATTCTTCTGAACATATGCCGTGTATGAAAACTATTCTTATGCAGCAATTGGTGAGTGTCCGTTTCCTTGAAATATAACTTGGTAACCAGATCCCCTTTGCAACGTTATTTCCTTTGTATATTGTTACATTTAATAAGTCTACTCTTTCTTTACTAATTTAAGTTTTAATTTTAATTGTTCAATAGTGGCTATTCATCAAATTAAGAATCTCTTTTTGTTTTTCTTCTGAACGGGTTCAAATGAATAAAATATCATCAAAACATCTTTCAATTGTCATATTTACGAAAAGTTGTAATAAGTGATATTTTATTATTAAAATTGATTTTTCTGTATCACTGTATCATTAGCACACACACACACACACACACACACACACACACACACACACACACACATATATATATATATATATATATATATATATAGACATTAGTAGGATGATTGATTATGAATAGCAGCTAAGTTCCTGGAAAACAAATGGGCACATACAATAAGAGAGGAATCACGAGAGATCATTACTTTGGAAATTAACTACAGCCACATTTCTAAACTACTGGGGAAATATGGGCGCATAAGACTAAGAAATTAAGCAAGAGAGGTCATTAGTTTAAAATTGATCTGTAATAATTTGGTTTCAAACCATAGAAAAATTAAACCGTCAAAGAAATTGAGATATCTGATAGCTGCACCACAGAGAAAAAGACTGAGAAAATGGAAAATAATGATACAAAATACAAACGCTGTAAGGATTGGATATAAACACTAAAATATGAATGCGGATTCCCATGGCATCATGTCACTTAGCAGCAAGCGTCGACAATGGTACACATCCATGCAAATGTGGAAAAACATTGAAGTTTACAAACAATTTATTCACATTTCAGAACAAAATTACACAAAATGTATGTGCAAAAAAACTCGGACAATACGGAAAAGGAAATTGAGAATTACAAGAATGAATATATGAAACGGAGAAATAAAGATGCTAAAGATGAATTATGCAAACGATTAGAAGAGGTAACTAAAGAAGCAAACAAACAAGCGGGCAAAGAACAAGAGAATAAATGTGTTATGATTTAACTGAATTATGAACATTTGTGCGATTACTTCTAAGACCACACATTCTTGTATAGGCACTCTATATAATCCATCTTTTAAAAAGGGATTTGTCTTCTTATTCCTTTGAGAAACACCGAATATATTATATTTCTGTCATAAACTGGATGTTTTCTATTGTGTCATTGCAAAAGTTATCAGTCTCTGCATTATTAGATAACAAATTTATATTGGTTATTAACATCGTCATTTTAACACCATATCGGGCTTTAGCTTTATATAATTCATACTTTTAACCACTTTGATGACTCTGACACTGTAAAGCCTCCATAAGTGAGTTTGGTTAAATTAAGTTTCCTGCTTTGCAAACTGACTAACAATAATTCTTTTTCAATGTTCTTTGTCTGTGGAAATTATAAGTCCCAAGTTATCCGTTATCTTCATTCTTTATTCTTTTGCGTGCATTTTCCAACTGTTTACTGAAAATGTCTATTCATAAGTTTAGAACTAAATTCCTTTTCAAATTCAGTCATTGCGTTTGTGTCTCAGAGTTGTATTCAATACAATGTAAGATTGTAACCACAATGGTGTTTGATCGAATGTGTTTAAAACCTAAGTAAACATACACCTTCAAATTGTTATTAAAGATTCTCAATAACTTATGTACTCATGGTTTTTAATCATTGCTCTCTGTTACGACTCTAGGTCTTAAAAATATGTAACAGAAAGAAAGTGAAACCAACACTGTAGGTAATATCAACAAGCAATTTATTTCCCTGCAATACAAAGTGAAATTAAAGAGATACTTACAATATTGTGAATCAAATTCCAAATAATCCTAAATGTCCTAATCACAAGTCCAAAAATATGGAACGTTCCGAATGAGTTCCAATAGTCTTGAATATCCTGATATAACACAATGATACAATCCAGAATGTCTTTGATTGAGTTCACACAAATCCAAAGTAATGTATCAATTAAAAAGCGCATGGACACTTTAGTAATTCCAACAAATATCTGAAATAAATAACTCCTCTAGAATTATATCTGATTTCAACGGCACAATGTAAAATCTGATCTCAAATGGATTTCCACAGACTGATCTAAAACAGTAATGAATTATTTGTTTACCAAATCCCTATTTATACACATTTTCACTTGACTTATATCATAACAGGATATGAAGCATTAAAATGAAAAATTAAATAAAAATAAAAATAAATAAATAAATAAAAAAAATAAAAACAATCTAGCTGTCAACAAGACTGGCTTTGAACTCAGATACTTGTAACATTCTGTTTACATTTACAAGTGACCAGAATCTTAAGTACAACTTACCTTCATGGACAAGATTTAAACACACATCGTAGATTAAAATATACATAACATCTCCGTTGTCGATTTCTTATGTAAAGTCGATAAATTACATTCTTGTGAAATTAGTTTTCCAGGTGCTAATGGGTTGTCTTTTAAATAGTCATATTTATGTGTGGTATCTAATAATCTACTTCTAAAATACTGCCCAAACATTCAATCATCTCTCCAAGACAATAGCTTGTCTATTATAAATTAGATTTTTCATTTGTCTTTTTGCTGCCCATCTCAAGTTTTGGCATGACCCAGTCATGCAAATTGTTAACACATAGGTACATAATGAATGACCATCTCCATCATAGTACTCATGATTTGCGTTAGCGCATACATGTGGTGTCATGATAATTGCTATTCTGATTTCTGGTGCTTTCATCAGAAAATATCAATGTCTGTAAGTAATTCTAATTCTACTCGAATTATGCCGATCTCGCATTATGGGGTAGCCGCCGTATACTGTAATAATGTGCCAGATCTAGTTTGTAATTATTCAATCAAACATCCCTAATCTCTAGAAAAATGCCACTCAGCATTAATGTATCTGTATTACGTAGTAGTTACGCAGATCATCATGAGATTAGAATTTGAAATGATTTACTACATCTGTTACATACTGGTAAGCTTCCACTGCTATGCCTTATTCTGGCAGATTTTGGGTTAATGTAGTTTCCTTAAAACTTTTAAAATCATCCATGTACTTGTATGGATACTTGTCTTTTCTCAAATAGATAGGACTACCTTTTTAAAATAGTCCCATAGTTTTAGTCAATTTGTCATCATTGTGATTGTCTCATGAACCGAAAACTATATGGGCATCCTATTGTCATCCTTTTCAAATCTATTGACTAAAACGTCCTTACTAAACGAAATGTATTTATCATCATTGTTTGGTATTTTTGTCAACTTTTCATTAGGGCCATTTTCACCAACGTCTTGATAACCGGAGGATAATTATATACCGACAAATTATGGATAAAGAGTGATATAAATGACAGTGTTTCTCTTACTTTGATGGTTTTAATTTCCTTTTCAAAAATATGACTTATTTATTATATACTTAGATGTGAAATATAAAAAAATATGTTTCATATTTTTGTATTCCTATATTTTCATATGTGAAAAATATATCCTAATATTCATGTAAAAATACAAGATTTCCCATCAGGCCATGCGACGATTGATTGTGTTGGCCTATGGAAGTTATGCTTGCAGCAAGAAAAAAGAGCATTTTTTGAGTTTGAGCAATAAATAGAATCTTCGTTGCCTTTCAGGCATGGAAATTATTTGTTGACTCTCCACCGTTTGCTTCTTACAAAGGCATGTCCCTTTATTAACTATGAGAATTTAAGCAATTCGATTTGCTGCATCGCCAAGTTGATCTTACTTTTGCGGTCAGATAAGGTAACATAGTTTACAAAATGTCGCAAATTTAATTTATTGTAACATATTAGGTTATCACAAACCTACCGTTCTCTCAAATTACTGATGTATTTATATTTTTAGCGAATAAATAAGATTTAAATTGAGGTGAACTTACGAAAAGGGGTGGGGTGCTTACGAGTGATAGAGGAGGATCGGTGGAAAAGGTTAGATCCCTCTGAAATTTTGTATGCAAACAGCTTAAAATGGGTGTTCATCTTGTCAAGTTTTGCAATTTTATAAAGAAATGTTTCTATATGTGTTCCAAAATTTTAGCTTTGTATCTCAATGAGTATGGAAGCTATACCAATTGACATTCACCCCCTGGCAGCTTTTATTTACGAGATTCAAACAAGGAAAATATAGACAAATTCATTGCAAAGCCCCTAGCAACGACATCAGCAGAATTGTTTGATTCGAAATAGGCAATATAAGTTTTGTATGAACAAGATCAATTCAGGAGAGAGAGAGAGAGAGAGAGAGAGAGAGAGAGAGAGAGAGAGAGAGAGAGAGAGAGAGAGAGAGAGAGAGTAAAAGGACATATGATGTCGTAAACATATGGAATATAAAATCTTCCCACTCACCACCCACAAACCCTGGTTTGTAACTTCGAATTTGGCACGAGGCATACAAGATGCAACACAATGACCGTCGGAAATACAAGTTGTCGAAAACAAAGACAAGCCCTTTACATAGGACCTTGCTGGAGTCAATGTATTTTGCACAATCCCCTTGTTGCAACTTAGGACATTGCTGGAGCTAATGTCCTTCCACACTCCCCTTGCTGCAAACTTGACCATCGTAAACACATTTGAACGCGAAAACTTTGAAGAATAGTTTGGCACCGTAGATATAGCAGCGTGTATCTGCAAAAGATTATTGCTTGTCATTATCTATCTATCTATCTATATATGTATATATATATATATATATATATATATATATATATATATATATATACATATATATCTCTAATTCCCTTGCGTGTATTGTCGATTAAGTGAGTGTATATCTATATATCTATATATATGTATATATAAATATATAAATATATAAATAAATCAGCGTATTTATGGAACAAATTAAAATGTGACTATATTGTTCTGCTATGCATCATATTTTTCAGAAAGTATTTTAGACATACTATTCCATAAATGTAGACACAGTGTCAGATGTCTATTAAAATGACACAATATTTGCTGGAAGTTTGCAGATCATAAAAAAAAAATTCCTGCTTTTTTATTGGGCTATCTTTATACGATATGCTGAGATTTATGAGTGCTTATGTTTCGAGACCTAATTTGCATTAGGTTTATAGATACCCTTTCATCTAAGTAGCAAAGAGAAAATAATGAATCAAAGTTTTGTTAAAGTTTTCAACATTACCTCTTGAAGAATAAAACGCATCAAACAAATACGGAAATAGGCAAGAACATGCTAGGTTCTGCTTATCTCCTTAAAATGAACATTTCCCTACATATTTTTTCGTCAATGCTTTCTCGACATTTACAGTTTTATCTCTTCTTAGTTTGTCGGTAAAGTATAAGTAAGGTGGCGTCATATCATAATTTCTATATCCTTTTTTTAAGCGCGACTGTTGCTTATATTATTACATAGATTTTATTTGCGTTCCTTTTTTCGGATCATCTCAAAATAGATTGATCTCGCATTCTGTACCAGTTGTTACAATAACCATGCAGTGTCATGTCAACAGTTCAATTAGTACAGATCAAGTCAATTCAAAATAATGTTAAGGGAAAATTTACCATTTTGCAATAATTCAATTTGCTGTCAAAACCCTACCAATATGATACAAGACGGCTATTCATGTGCTTGAGTTGTAAATGTAACAAAACTCAAATCTGGTATCGCTGCTTGTCAATTATGTGAGGATTTGGTTCCTCGTTGCTTTGTTATAATCACTGCAATTTAAGTTTCCACGTGTAAATTTCAAAATTGGTTTGTCCAGTACATTGTTAATATGCAAAAAGAGTTAAAGGATAACCTCTTCACTAATTAAAGGGCGGTCACAAGGGTCTTGTGTATTAGAAATGTACGGATTTTGTTTATAAAACAAACACGGCGTTGAAAGTATACACCTTGGATTGTTGATACTAAATTGATCAATCACAACCTGTAGGGTGCAAAATTGCAATTAAAAAGATCCAAAATAGTTGAAATGATGACAGTTGCAAACATGAAAATTAACTGTATTTATTCCTATTTCATTCTACATTAAAGCCCCAATAGCATCGTTATGTGTAAAAAATATTATATGCCAATTCATCTGAATAATACTGAATATTGAAAAATGTTTATATAACACATTGTTTGATGCCTTTAATAAAAACAAAAGAAAAATATATTGACGTTTTATTACATCCCCAGGCATATGTTTCCTCCCTTGAATCGAAAAACGCGGCTATTGTTCAAATACGTATGAATGATTCCGATCTTGTTCGAGACATCCGTGGGTCAAGATGGAACACACAATTTGATGAAGTCAGCGTTGTAAATACAAGAAGTCAACACTGCTATATGTCGAATACGGTAGGTTTCCCTTCCGTCATCTGTTCTAGTTACTTTGTTGGAAATAAAATTAAATCGTACACGAAAACGAATCTGAAGCAAAGAAGTAAAGCATACTGTTTATGTTTTTGGAATAAACCTAACTCCTATCATGAAAGCTATATCTTCAATTCGTCATCATATCAAATGTTGACACGAAATTTTTGCTAAAATTTCAACGAACAACCAAGCCCAGCAAGCTCACTGGAGCCATGATTTAGTACGTTTCTCCAAGATACACAATTATTTCAATGTATGCAAATACAATGCAAACATAATTTTAAAGTTTCAAACCAGATGAATAGCGTCTTAGATCTTGCATCTTAATATACATTTTTCAGACAAAAGATAATGGTTCCGTTTTGTTCTTTTGACTTGAAGGTAAACTAAAAAGTCAAATTTTCCAAAGTTGAGGTGAAAGGTTATATATATATATATATATATATATATATATATATATATATATATATATATATATATATATATATATATATATATATATATAGTGAATTCAACTGCTACAATTCATGTAATAAGCGGGTCTAGCAAATTTGTAGAACATATTCCTTTTCCATGCAGTGGATTGTAATAAAAAATAATCTTCCTTTACACAAATAATTTCATGGTTTTTCAGCAAATGGTAGCCCATATTGTACAGTTAAGTGTGATACTAATTGCTTGGGCAGACTATCATACCTGAATTCATACAAATATAGCATGCATGTGATACTCCTATTTAGTCTTCACGGTGTTTTGTGTTCTTTTTGTCATTTATAAGTGGGTTTATTCCATAACATACATGTATCCAAAACAGGAAAGTCTTGATTACCTTCATGTCTTGTTGGCCATGTTCTCTTCATTTTGGCCAGTTATTTTAGTATTATTTATGATGATCAGAGATCTGGTATATCTTAAAAACAGAAAAAATGATAACTATTAATACTATTTCCTTGTTATAGAATTGGGAAAATAGCCGATATATGCAAATATTTACTTTATATAGTCCTATTTATTTGAATTAGCTCTCCGATTTTGTGAAATCTCTTCAGCAATAATGTTGCAATATAATAATGCAACCAAAATGGATACGAAACCTTTCTAATGTGAATCTAATAATGGCCATGATTTGTGTAATGTATCAACAACTCGTAACACGCATTAGTTTCCTCTGGATAAAAATATCCGCCTTGTACATTCCAGGGAAAGCTTGGACTAAAATTACTGTATGCACTTATCAACTCGGTTTATAAGAAGATAAAAAGATCGAATGCATGCCAATTGTGCATTATCATTGTATTACCCAATGCACATATTACAATTATTGGGTATTACAATTATAATGCAGAATTGGCATGCATTCGATATTTTTGTACAATTGTTTGAGAAATGAGTGTGATCCCTGCAATCCCATATTCCAGAATAGACCCACTGTATCTTCAATCATATAAATTGATTTTGACATAAATCCTTTTTACTCTAATTTATGAATGATCTTGCATCCTGTTGGACTGTATCCCGGTCCTATTTATCATTTAGCTCTGTGCAACCATTTGTAAATGATGAAACAGGGTGAACTAGAGGTAGGAATAAAGTAAGATCAAGAGGTGGTGCAAGAAGAAGGAGAGGCAGAAGTGATAAAGAGCATCCACCAACACACAGGGCAAAAGACGCTCTACAAATAATCAATAACAGTTAGGTAAATTGTAGCAGACAGTTATACAAACTCGATGTTATTTGGCTTATTTACGATATAAACAAAAATTATAACATTTATTACTATTATCTTAGAATCAAACAATATCTCTTAACGTGAAAGGATAAATAATGACATATGTATCAAAGTCTACAATATACTTTGCTCCACATTTGATCCAGGCAATTAATAATTACAGAAAACGTGTGTTCATTAGTTCATATACATGTGCCACTACAAGTTTTTAATCTTAGTAAGACACGACAGATACACCAGATACTGAATATTTATTTTTAATTGATGTTACATGCTTTGTAGAATAAGTTTGTTTGTATGTGCAATTTAAAGAGCTTTTTTGAATAACAGCACTATTTAAGATTTATTTCTTCATTTTAATGTGGTACATGACATGACGCTCTTTCTCTGAATCGTCACAATTAAAAAGACAGAAATTATTGATCTGTTTATCATGTATTTTCTCTTCTTATGCACAGTAATGTTTCCAACTCTGATACAGTAACACTTATTTGTTGTGACTATCTTTGTGAACAAATGTGGTTGTTATTGCCAATGAATACTCTAACTTTATAGCATGATCTTTAGATGTTAACTATGTTTGTGACAATATTTTTGTATCGTATACCAAGGAAATTGTTACTTTATAAACTTTTCTTGTATGTATGATAGACAGGAATTTGAAGGATATCAGTGGAGCAGATGAAGGATACACTGCTGCAGATTTGTGGATCATGGCCCAGTCTGCCATTCAACATCACTGAACCAGTAGAGCACAACCCAGAGGGTTACCATCCTTCAGAGGGATCTCCACACCCTTACTGACGTGTAAATTCCATATTGCAACAGAGGCAGAAAGGAATTTTTGCGGTTGTATTAAATTCTGCCAGTAAGATTCCAGTATGGGTGCGGCTATTTCTAATATAGCTGATCTTCTTATCAATTAACATAAATTTATAAATATTAAACGATCAAAATTTTTGGTGATACTTTAATTTCACTAAGACCATCGCATCTGATATTTAAAGTGGTCATAAATCCCATTTCTTTTTCTCATGGAAACAGTTCACCACATCGTCAGTCTTGTGAAATTTACATGTGATAGCCCAAGTTCCTCCCCAAGGTAGCGCTCTCAAAATGCCACAGCCAGCCAGCACAATATGAAAAGTGCCACTTTCTTACAGAAATGTCTGCTCTTGTTTTTGATGCATTTTTCACTGGATTTGCAAAAAGAAATGGAAAATATAGAATTTGTTAAACCATAAGCCACTAAATCTAGCACTGTTATTGTTGAGTTTCATCTAGTTTTTGTTTGTTACTAAAATCCAGCAAAAAATGAATAAAATGACAACTCAGTACGAGGCTGACCAAGATCTGAACTGTCAGTGCAGGACAGTGGCATAGTTTTTCTATATTACTGGAGAGAAGTTTGGCGATATCCTTACGCATAATATATATATATATATATATATATATATATATATATATATATATATATATATATATGTATGTATGTATGTATATATATATGTATGTATATGTATGTATATATATGTATAAATGATTTCCTCTTGCAAGTCTAATATGATAAGAGAAGTTTTCCATTCATTCATACTTTATAACTTCATCAGATTACATAACTTAAGCATAATCTCAGCATATTCCGAATTTCTATTATAACTGATATTCAATTTTAATATAATTGTACACAATAGTTTACTTTTTAGAACATCAATTTTTTGTGGCTAAAATACATTAATACATTATATTTTCCACTCTGTCCAACACACCCATATATATATATATATATATATATATATATATATATATATATATATATATATATATATATATATATATATACATATATTACATTTGTACACATTTCATAATTGGAAGATGAAGTGTCTTGTACGGAATTATTGATAATTTAGTAACAACAGGAATATTCAATTATAGTTGTCTACGCTGGTTTCTATGGTGATAACTTAACATGTATGCAGTTCTATTCTAATTGGTTTTTTTAAAAAAACAGTCCATCGACCATTCTCTCACAAGACATGCAAGTCTTGGTGCTATAATAGGCAGTAATTACCCTGCCCTTAATGTATACCCGGGATGTGCTGGTCCTGCCCAAAGTTGATATGAGCAAGGCAAATCGTCATGCAGCATATTGACACTTTGTGTTGTGGCTGCATGGTGATCATGGGAATGGTGTATCAGTGGTTATCCCTTTTTCATCAATAGTGCCTTCTTTAGTTGGGGAATGTGGGGATATATATTTCCTTCACTTTTATTGGGTTTACAGTCAGTCCATCTGCCACTCTTCTTCTTGTAAGATGTGTGGTACATAATGAATAATAATTTAAAAAAATGAAATATTTGTATTATTAGAAAGACAGCTTTGCTATTCCAACTTAGTAAGTTTTGACCTTATTTTTCAGTTTTATTTTTGTACTAAATGTTTAAACATTTTTGGATTTAGACGTTTTTGGAATCAGACGTTTTTGGATTTAGACGTTTTTGGATTTAGACGTTTTTGGATTTAGACGTTTTTGGCGAAAATCTTGTTAGCATGATTAAACCAGAGATTCAAAGGAATGATATCTTAATCAATCCCCTTCCTGATACTGCTACAACTACATTTTTGAATGACATTGGCTTTTGCATGTTGGGTGAAGGGAGTGATTATGTATCATATGTATCTGAATATTTAACAGTTTATTCATGTTTTCTATCCATCAAAGGGTTTGAGAACTAAGAACATAATGATACCTTTCAAACCAAACCGTAAACCAAGATGTTCTAATGGACTTGATCTTGTCTAAGGAGCAGAGGTAGGTACAAGTGCATGAATATAAAATGTCTTTTCAACCGAGTTTATTGTTGTACAAGTATCAACTCTATTATCCCAAAGTTTTTAGACTTATGACATATAATAAAAAAAAAAGACCAAAAAACCAAAAAAAAAAAAAAACCATCCTTACCTTTTTGGGTGTAGCGGATGTTCTTAAAGTTAGTAAATACTTAGATTTACACCTATACTAAATAAGGTAAAACACCACAATGGTTAGACAAATTTAGCTTGATAGGCATGTGTTTAGTCATGTATAGATGAATAGATTATATGTTCATGGCAGTAATAGTTTTTCTCATTTTCATGTGTATTTTAGATTTCTCTTAGCATGAAAGCTGAACCTTTTTCATGAGAAATGACAGCTATTTAATTTGTTTATATTTGTATTTGGTTCTTTTATTCTTTTTCTTATGTTTGAGCCGAATTATTAAGCCACCTTTGATTTTCAGCACAAATACAATATACAGCAATTACAAATTGGAATATGCACTCAATATCTATAACCAAGGAAAGACATTTCATTTGCACCTGATCTGGTGGGGGTAGAGCACCCAAGAATGTTTTATATGTCAGAAGATGTGTTTTACAATAATTATTAAGCAAGCTGTACTGCATGTACATTAATCAATTTTTGGTATTCATTAGATCCCATTTATTGCTTTTATCTTTAAAGTCCATCTCCAACAATCCTTGCACAATGATTCGTGCACACTTGATGGGAAAAGCTATGGTTCCTGGAGTTAGTTTTCCTTATATTTCCTTCTTTGTTGGCTGCTTTATCTTTTTTTAAAGCTATCTTAAGTTTTTTATATCATGTTTTGTTTAGAATGTGATTATTTTTGTGTAGTTAAGAAAGCGTACACATGGTGTTGGTCCAGTAATACATGAGACACTATACTGTATATAAAACCTGTCTTGAGAGACCAGAACTTCTGGTAAGGAAACGTGGTCTCTCATCCAAGGACAGAATACATTCAACATTAATTTGTGCATAGCAACTCAGCTTTTCTAGGCATGTTTTACTGAACTAATAATACAATTGAAGGTTCTGATTATTATTTGCCTAGGAAATTGATAATAAATTGACCTTGCAGTCTCTATTGCTAAGTGTTAAAGATATACCAGATCTCTGATCATCATAGAGACAAAATGTAAAGAACATGGTCAACAAGACATGAAGGTAATGAAGACTTTCCCGTTTTGAATACATGTATGTATGGGAAAAACCCACTTATAAATGACAAAAAAGAACACAAAAGACCGCGAAGACTAAATAGGAGTATCACATGCATGCTGTAATTGTATGCATTCAGGTATGATACTCTGCCCAAACAATTAGTATCATACTTAACTGTAAAATAATTTAAGCAAACTCAGCTATGTCATGTACATGTTTACTTTTATTTTTCTGAAGGATAACTCCTACTCACGTATCATGTCGGCCATTGCATGCTCGAATTATGTATAGGTAACAATTTTACGTGCATAATTCCCGCATTACGCGATGGGTTAGAATTTCCAAGATGAACGAATATACGAATATTTAGGTCTTAACAAGTGAGAAAAGTTAAAGAGAGCTTATACAGTAGACCTTTAAAAGCTTTCCTTTTGACAGATAGTATCCAAGTTTTACTGAGACAATGGTCAGTACAAAAACGACCTTATTTTATATTTTTGTTTCTTTAGATTGGATGACTGAAAAGAATTATAGTGTTTACATCCTCAGCATAGAGATTTTGACTGTAGCATTTCCATTATTTATACCTAACCATATGTAATACATCATGGGAGAAAAAGTAACATTTTCAGGGCACAAAACAAATACCAACTTTAAAAACAAACCTGAGTATCAATGAGGGCTCATGTTTGAACTTCTCGATATGAGTTCATTGAAACTCAAGATCGTTATATAATATAATTTACTATTTCAGTATGAACTGTCTTTCTGTAAAAAGGTACCATACAAATTAGTGTTAATGTTAAGAATTAATTTCATTTACGTAAGTTTCTACTACATCATGCATAACGAATGGGAGCAAACTATATGACTTTGACTGACAAGTACAAGAGGAAAAATGACAAGTTGTATAACGAGGTCACGCTGATAATATAAATTACCTGAATTCATTATTCATACAAGTTTGAGTTTTATGCAAACCCCAAGTGAGAAACATTACTGGTTTAATGCCGCAAGAGGATGGCACACCTTTGCTTGTACATTAAACATTAAATACATAAATAAATATATAAATGGTAATGCAATCAATCACCAAAGAATACGTCCTTGTGCAATTTAACAGATATAAATCACCTTCTTGCCTTCTTTCAATTTAGAAGATATAAATATAATTCCTTGTATGCGGATTGCAACAATGAAATAATAATGTATTGGAGATTGGCAGCTTTGGGACAATACAGCCTTTGTTCGAATTTGATTTTAGAAACACTCGTGAGTGAACGAAAACGTGTTACTAAGCAAATGCCGAATTTGTGACGAACGTGATACGGGTTTTAAATGTATACCACTCGCTGCCCTGAGAGCGGGAATATTTCCATTTGGCGAGTAGCAGCCAAAATTTGTAGGGTTTGTTTTGAGCATGTTAATAGTTCAGAATGGCAAATATCTTTTGTATGCATAACACATGTCATACTGGAGGCCACGATAGAGGACTATCATATCCTGAGGTTCGATTTTCACTAATTCAGCATACATAGTGTTTATGCAAGCCTTAACACCCTGCAGCATATCGTTTTGATAGAGCAGTATTTGTCATCGTATATCTGCTCTCAAAATTATTAGTCGATTACACGAGTATAGAAACGTAACATAGATCCAGCCATACACACACACATATCTATCTATCTATCTATCTATATATATATATATATATATATATATATATATATATATATATATATATATATATATATATATATATAACACCGACTCGCTAACAGTTGGTCAATGATTCAGTGTAAACAACGGATATTGTGTCGAAGTTTGTATTGAGTCCAAAAAAATATTATGATATAAAGCTTCATGGTCAATTTCTTTACTTTTCTCCTTTATCTGTCGGAAATCTTTTGATGGGAACCAAAACCCACGGGCTTGAAAAATAATAATCAACTTTTTTCCAATAGATAAGCCCCAGATTTTACAAAATTATGCTTTCAAATTTGAGGAGGCTATATCTTGCTAGTGTCAAAAAGTACATTTTGTTGTAAACCCATCTTTTGCATTAGTTTCAGTTTAAATAGGTTTATATATTTGCCTAATCTTGCTTATAAAGAAATATAGTGATATTTGTTGTTAAATAAGCGTGTCTTCCTGACAAATTTACAGTAAAATATATTAAATATTTTAAAGATATACACTTTTCAAGAGTCCAAATATCGCACATATTTCTTTTCTAGCGTCCCCTAGAGGTTTAAGTTGCTTGAAGGTAGTCATAAAAATGTAGGTCAACAAACCAAGACAAATCCTGTTGAAGCCTGCTACTTTGGTAGCTGGGACCAAGTGGTTTGTTCTCCACGTGAGTGTAATCTTTATCGTTAAAAGGTATGCTACCATTAGAAATGTACCAGATACATGCACATATTACACCAGTTGTTGTTTTTTCGGGGGGGGGGTGAGGGGCGGTTGTATGTTCTTTTACATTTATGATTTTGGTCGTGACTACATATCTGGTGCAAGTATTAGTTTTACAATGTAAGACATGGACCCTGATATGTATGAATTGGTCAAAACATTCAATGTGCACACCATTTGCTACTTCCAAAACAATTTGTCAGTAGCAAAACGCAGGTTTCATATAAGCAGTACACACCTTAAATTACCAACAGGTTTTCAGTAACTTTAGTCACTCTCTATTGTTTACAGCAGCAGTCAATACTTGCTGACATATAAAAATAAAAAATATCACAAAAATAAACTTCAGTAATTTATATGCTTGTAAATTGATACAAGATGCAATATTTGACACTTTACTGAGATAAAAGAAAAATAAAGATTTGTTTTACACAAAGAGTATCTGGAAACCATTTTAAACACTATATGCAACATTTGGACATGAAAAATGATCTATTTGAAGATTGTTCTTTATCATAATGTAGGTATTCATACTATTACACTAAAAGACTTATTTATTATACAATTATCCTGTTGTTTCCGCTATTTTCCCCGTTTCGCTCAAAAAGTGGGTATATCGTCAAGCATATGTACGGTACAAAATGCAAGCAGCAAAAGGAAATTGTAAACGTGCAGACAGCACGCTGAATGCTAATGAGAGTGGTCGGCACGATCGAGGCTCGCGATGCGATTAACAAATAAAATGCACTCAGCTTCAACCACTGCAAATAGACATGTAACTTTTGTAAATAACCACATCTGATTCTGATCCAAACATCAGTATTAATTCTTCATTATGCCCGCACTTAACTTAGATAAAAGTATTCATTATAAACTCAGGCTTGGTATTTTTGTATTAAATGTTTGTAATTAGATCTTTTTCATATTTTTAGTGATCAATTTTGGAAACAATCACATCTCCCGACAAGACAATCTTTCCAATGCACACATGTAAATACTTACAAACGTTTAACACAGATCTAGGAAAGGCATATATGTATACTTGAACTATAAACTTAGAGAGTATAGTTCAATAAAGACGGACATAAACATATACATACTGATAAGCAGGCAGATATACATATAAAGTCAGAGATCATATTATTACCGAAAATATAAAAAAATCTTTACAATTGATCTTTTGAAATGCACGTTTTGTCAAGTAAAGCAAATATACTTCAAGCTTGAATAACCGAGTTCATCTTCATTACTAATCAAATTGTATTTGTACATTACGTGTGCCTGGTTTTCTTTGGCATTTTGTCGTCCACCGCCTAGAGCGTTAAAATAGTCAGTGTGTGTTTTGTTGGTTTGTTTTTTTTCTTCTAAATATTTTTCCACCTTTCGTCCGGGCTTTAGCAAATTACTCCGTCCTTTCTTAGGCGCTTGCGTCCATACATCCGTCCATGAATAAGCGTGAAATCCTTCCAGCGTCTTATTTTTTTCTTATATTTATCAAACACCCTATGTTGCTTCAGTCCAAGGAAATAAATCAAAATCACACTAACCTTACACTTCCTATAAGTATGGAACTTCATCAGCATCAAATAGACAGCCAAATACCTTGTGAATACTTGAACATTCATCGCATTTTGTATTGTTTGATTGCACCCAAATCGATATCAAGCTGTAACGACTCACAGATTTAGACGAATTCGATAATCAATACATTTTGACCACGTTTTGTGAGTTATAGACAATATTAGTCTAAATATAAACATTCGAACGGCGTGCTACCAATCAGGCATTCTAATGTTGTTTCAACAAAATATGCGTTAAAGTTTCATCTTCACAAGAGTTTTATTCAATCATTGGCATATTCCGATCTATTTTTGAGAGTTTTGATCCGAATTTCTTACAATTTAACAACTTACAAACGCTGTAAGCTTTAACCTTTTCTGTTTTAAATTTTATCCAATTATCTGTCGAACTCTTTCTTAAAATGGTTAAAAATAACTTCGGAGATTAGTGTGCTGTTTTAAGTAATGGCTCTGGCAGCACCATTTTTTATTATAATAATAACATTTACTATGAAGATCTATTTATAGGTTGTCCGATCAGTGCGATTAACCGCCAATTTTGATAATCTTGTACAAAGATATTGCCCTCCATCGAAATAAAACCCATCAATGAATTGTAAATATTGAAGCAATTACATTTTGTATCGTTCCTGCCAAATTTTGCTGTGAATTTACAAGTTAACATGACCATGGATACATTGCTAGATTAAGCACGATTTTGATATATTGTTTAGACTTACTGCCCGTGATGGACCAAGCACACCCACGTGATGCAAACAGTTAACATATTAACCTAAGGAGCAAGGACCATATAAATAAATTGATGAAATAAAGACTGATTGCTAAGTTAACTTGTAGATAGAGATACAGATAAAGCAATTTCATATCAATGATAAGTAAAACAAATTCAAGAAATCTTGCAAAGACAGAGTGAAATATAAAATATAAGCACATCTTGGTAGTTTTTACTTGGAGTGTATGATATAGTTATTTATGTATTTGCTTTTGTTTATTTTGTTTGGCTGTGACATTCTACCCTATTGTAACCAAAGTTTGATGAACGGTATGTATTATCTCTTTATCTTAACGATAAATGAGCTCATCGAATGTGCGGCTTTGGAATAATTCAAATTCGTTCATTCGAGTTCCCGCTTATTTTAAGTTATATAAGTTATTGTTTCGTCGTTGAAAAAACATATTTTGAGGAGCCACGTGTCTCCTGTTTCGACATTACAGTTTATCACGTCGAGCCAAATATTTATTGTTTCGGTTTCCTTTCCTGTTTGAATATATTGTACTCAGCTATTAAGTCGGTATCGTGAATCTGACAAAGTGCCAGAACTCGAGAGCAGGACGACATATAAACCGAATGATGGCTATTGAGATAACGAGGCAGTATGTAGTCTCATGAAGCATGAAATTTTTAAACACATTCCTATCATAAATTACTGTTCACGTCAAGATGCCTATAAGGTAAAGAAAGTGAGTTTACGTCTTCTTGTAAGAATAATAATTTTTAAAAAATGACAACAAATACAGACAAACAATTACTTACATTAAATTGCTACCATTTAAACTCCTTTATGACCCGAACAGAACAGTCCATGAAGACCATGAGTCAATAGCGTTCATTCAACAGAAATCCGAAGTCCAAAGGAAAATCTGATTTATCTACGTTAAAATCGTTTTCATTTTAACCCACAAAGGTTATGCTACCTATCTCTGGTAGTTCCATCAGTTGTAAGTCACGACAGTCAAAATGAGTGTCAGGATGCTGCACCAGCAGAGAGAGAGGGCGAGAGAGAGAGCAGTTGAGACTAAGGACTTTTCCATTTGGAAGAATGCAAACTTGACTTGATTTACACCAGTCTGGTGCCAAGGGTAAATAAAATGATGACGCCATAAGGTGTGCAAAGTTTTTTTTCTTTCATTAATCGTCAGGAAAGTTGGTTCTCTGGTTGCCTATACCTCAAAAGGTCACTAGCTGTGCCATCCGAAAGTATGTGTTATAAGTTTCTTGTTGTTAACAAAACGGGCAGTTTACATCCCATCGATTGCATAGATGTGTTATATTTTTCGCGAACTGTTATTTTCTTATTTATTATGTTTAGGTATAAAGTTTGCGAAAGCTTATGTGTATGTAGCTTTGTGAAATGGGGCCCAGACAACTTGGGGGATGGGTAGGTGGGTGGGGTGCCTGGAGCAAGTGAGATGGGGTGGTAGGGGTGGTGTAAGGCAATGAAACCTATCGTAATGATCTTTGAATAAACGATGTGTATATATTGTGATCATTTGACTAAAAAGCACGGTTAACAAAATCGTACAATGAATACTAGACCAAGCACAAAACACGTAACAGCTATGAAAGCAAAAACAGTAATGAAAAAGATCAGCATTTATAACTCCAGTTAATTAGGCCTCATAAGGCTTAGATTCAAGTCTGATTATAATTGTAAAATATGAATTACTTTTTCTACAAGAAATTTTATTCAAGTAAAACATACCTTGGACCCGAGGTAAATACTTTTCAAGTTTGGTAGTCACCCATACATTCATTCATAATTTTTATGATGTTTTTATAGAAATCAGAATACTTTGAGCACCATGGCAGAAAATGTTGTAAAAATAAAATGCATTCGCGAGGTACCATATATATTTGAAATGAAACAGTCATTTCTTGATGACATTTCTACTTCATAATGTTCAATTAAAATGTATTACAGATAATATAACTTATCATATAGCTTAATAAGAAATCGCTATATGTTGCAGCATTCCTGGCTGCAAACCAGAAATGGTCTTGTTATGTGGTTGGTCCCCTTCAGCAGCTTTGCACAGTTTTTATGTAGATGAGCCTGTAAAGAAAAAGAAGAATGCAGATGTGTAAGAGAGATACATAAATAGACTTTATGTCAATATGTAGGCAAAAAAGATACATGTCTCTCCCACCTGTGTATATTATAGAGACAGGGTAGCGGATTTGATACCCACTTATGACAGCCCAGGGCCGTCCTAAGTGTGTCATTGAGAAAGGTACCTAGCTCCATTTTCCGCACCAAGATATAGCCAACTAAATCTGCTAGGTAGCGAGTACTTACAAAATACACTCCCCCTCCACAAAAAAAAAATAATTAAAAAAATAAATAAATAAATAATAATAATTGGACAAAGTCAATTCTTACATGCAACATAAACTTTTGTCATGATACAAATGCACACCACATTTCATAACGATTTCTCTTAAAATGCTTTTAAGACTGAGTCTATATTTATTTACAAGACTTATTGTTCAATGATGATAAAAAGCATACCAATGGTTATGGAGATATTAAGTAAACAAAAGTGTGATGGACAGATGAAAGTACAAGCTGACTTCATCCTACCCTTCCCTTCCCCATGTTTGATTTGCAGAAGGTATAATATTTTATTGTAAAACATGCAACAAAACAATCAACAATTTATAGAGAGAATAAATTCTGTGGAGCTAAAAGCTGGTATAAGAATACTTCATTTACACAAACTTTAGCAATGTTGTTTATTTCTGTTGGAACCTTGATGAATGTTAAGAAATAGTTTGATTTGAAAAACATAAAGAGAGCATCTTAGAGGATCATCAAGACTTGTATCTTCCCTACCATTTAAAGGAAAAATCCAGAATGAATTACACCTAAACTTTTTTCAACAAGCACTATTTAGACCACACTATTGCACAATCTCCAATTTCTGTAATGTGTACAAGAAACAACATCCAACTTTACCACAAGTAATAACTTTACAATCTGCCTGTTATCAAATATGTAAACTGTAGATGATTGTTGTGTCATCTATATTTTCTGAATATGGTCAATTCAGGAAAGTATTGGCATACACTTTAGCACAAGAAACATACATAGTATTAAATAATCAATTTAGCAAAAATATTGTGGCTAATACATTGTCTTTCCCGAGTTTGATACCTTTACATGTATCTTCTCTGCTCTATAAAAATGTATGATTTACAGAACTTAACAGAAGTTAATATACATTTAATGCTCTGAACTGTTTTGTTCAAAATCTCATCCGTATATAATAATACATTTTGTGTGTGTTGCAGGTTCACATAGTTTCATATGAAACCCTATTTCCTTGCAAATTCGTGTACGCCAGAAATTCCAGATTCACCGAATATTTAAAAAAAGAAAGATGTACATTTGATTGAAAAGCAATGTTGAAATATATTCTATAGGATTTGTATGATTAAAAACCCATGGAACATAGACATTAAACACAGTTTGTGTGTCTGTGTGTGAGACAGAGAGAGAGAGAGAGAGAGAGAGAGAGAGAGAGAGAGTGAGCGAGAAAGAGATAGTGCATGAAGGTAGTTACCAGATTAAATTAGACTAACAATTATGCATTTAAGAAACAATCTACAACACAGTAACACGATTTATACGTTGCTGTAGTCCTAAACGCTTCCTAAATGACCTTATTTGACGACCATGCGTGCATCACCAACCCCAAAGCAAAGTCCAACTCCAGCAATCCTTCCACAATGATTCTTTTTTTAAAGCTATCTTAATATTTTTATATATCATGTTTTGTTTAGATTGTGATTATTTTTGTGTAGTTAAGAAAGCGTATACATGGTGTTGGTCCAGTAATACATGAGACACTATACTGTATATAAAACCTGTCTTGAGAGACCAGAACTTCTGCTAATGAAACATGGTCTCTCATCTAAGGACAGAACACATTTAACATTAATTTGTGCATAGCAACTCAGGTCTTTCAATACATGTGGTCTCCCAGAGCACAGCTTTTCCAGGCATGTTTTATACAATTATAGGTTCTGATTATTATTTACCTAGGAAATTGATGATAAATTGACCTTGCAGTCTCTACTGCTGATATCTTTGAAACTAGAGGTGTACAGTATTTTCGAACTCTATGAAATGCAGTCCTTAGTGTTGTAAATGTGATTTGACCCGGGAATCCTGGTTGTTCCTGTTCTCTTCCTGCCTGCAGTCTCTGTGAAGTATCTGTTGATTTCTCAGGATGTCTGTAATATTTACCAGTAGTGATACCATTATCAGGATTACAATACAATCCTCATACCAAGAACATCTATTGGATGCGAGAAGCTGTTTATTAATTGTAGATATATCTTTTATCATGCATTTATTTATTTATTTAAACATTGTTTACAAACGTTGAGTTAACAAATGTAGTTGGTTTTGGAATGTGATTCTTGCAGGGAGTAATCACAATATGAAGTTATACCTCTATAAAGAATAACTTTGAGCATTGATGCACGAACCAGATCATGTGTATTTTTCATTTATTTTGTTGTTACAGTCCTTAGCTGAAGGAAGTGCACGCCATAATGAAATCCTAATGGTTAATTTCTTGCTATATAACACTATTTCTATATCCAACCAACCACACACCCTGCTGCACACAGAGATCATAACACAGGATTCAGAACCCAACTCCATTGCTTATCTTCATGCAGTGGCTGAACATATGCAATTTTGCTAGCAACTATTTAAAATCGGAACAGTAATATAGATTACCTCTTATAGGGCCAAAGAAGATTGAGGCCCAAAATATTAATACCCTTTATCATATTGCTCAGACATGGGCAGGATAACTAGCAAGATTAGTGATTGTCAGGGAGTATAACAATATCACCATGGTCCTTTTTCAAATGGATAATAATAATAATAATAATAATAATAATAATAATAATAATAAATAATAATAATAATAATACTAATTAATTAAAATAATAATTATAGAATTATTATTATTATTATTATTATTATTATTATTCAGGTACATGTAATTAGAAGTATCACATAATTTCTCTTTTCAAATACACGGTAAAGAAGAAATGGAAAATTAATTATTTTTCAATTTACATATTGGATATGATGAATTAAAGTAAATACGTATTTTTAGCCACGTCTCAGAATTTGCGTGATAAAAGGTCTTAGGAGCAGCGCTAAAAAGAGTTCCTGGCAATCTTGAAGGTTTTCACATTTCAAATGATGTGATTTTTTAAAGAAACTCGAAAGCTGAAAAACGAGCAATTGTGGTTTATACTTCCGAAGCAGACTTTCACAAGCTGTTATGCTGCCTCAAAAACAGGGTTATCTTCGTAATTGTTAGACAATAAGCTTATCGAATTCTTAGAGGATAATTTTCTATTCTCATTTTGCATTTGATTACTATGCCTAGCATTTATTAATATTATTGTTAACAAAATATTTTTAGTCCATTTTTTAACAATAAGTCGGTGTCGTTTGCTTACCAATTGATAAGAATGTTCTCAATAGCTGGGTTTCTCTTCAGCTCAAGTTCACCCTTTAAAGTTATCAAACGCTCCAGGTGATCACAAATATTCACACGAGTCTTACCTTTATCTAATACAAATTTTTCTTAATTCGTTGTCTACGGAGATTCGAACCATATCCGCGGGTTACGTCATCATTTGTTAGTGATGTGTGCATAGTCGAGATGATATAGGGGTTGGTGCTACAGGCAAGTCGATGGGTGCCGTAATCCGCGGATCTGTGTTCGAGTCTCCATAGATTACGAATTAAAAATTCTCTAACCTGTATGATAATATTATTTATTCGTATTAAAAAATTCTGTTAATGTTATCAAGCATTTTCCTGTTGAATCCAGGGATAACACTTTCCGCTCTGTTTGGTAAATATTTGTAACTCTCTCTCTCTCTCTCTCTCTCTCTGTATATATATATATATATATATATATATATATATATATATATATATATATATATATATATATATATATATATATATAGAGAGAGAGAGAGAGAGAGAGAGAGAGAGAGAGAGACTTTGGGCGAATTATTAATTTCAGTAAAAGATCGTTATTTCTACTCAACTTAGGCAAGATGCTCAACGTATAAATACCTTCTGAGATATGGCCCAAGAACACGCACACACACATACACACACATACACACACAAAAGAACACGTACAAAAGTTTAAAAAATCTTGTATGTATGCCCCTGGAATAATTTATATTTATATTTATATGGCCCAAGAACACACACACACACCCACATACACACAAAAAAGAACACATACAAAAGTTTAAAAGTTTAAAAAATCTTGTATGTATGCCCCTGGAATAATTTACATTTCGCGAAAACTGCGTTTCGAGAATGTAATCCTCGACTTATTCACGACTATATGAATTCACAAAGGTGGGGCAGACAATATTTGCGACATTGAATATAAGGGACCGACCATTTAATTTTCCTCAAGATCATGTAGTTTTTTCAAGTAATATAATGGAGAGACTGGGTTATATTGCTGTAAATCAGAGCAGGAATGATTTTGCCAAGCTATTCGCGTACCTAATATTCCTGTTTGCTTTAAAACAAATCCCAGGCCACACCCTCACCCAACTCCCCCGAAAAGGAAATGGTTGGTCTCTAAACAGTATGCATCAGTTCTCATTCTCAAAAGATGTAAATGCAAAACTTTACATTTCTAAACATAATAAATAAGAAAATAACAGTTCGCGAAAAACATAACACATCAATGCAATCGATGGGGTGTAAACTGCCCGTTTTTTTTTTTACAACAAGAAACTTATAACACGTTTTTTTTACAACAAGAAACTTATAACACGTACTTTTGGATCGCACAGCTAGTGACCTTTTGAGGTATAGGCCACCAGAGAACCAACTTTCCTGACGATTATTGAAAGAAAAAAAACTTTGCACACCTTATGGCGTCATCATGTAGTTACCCTGGGCACTAGACTGGTGTAAATCAAGTCAAGTTTGCATTCTTCCAAATGGAGAGGTTCTTAGTCGCAACTGCTCTCTCTCTCTCTCTCTCTGCTGGTGCAGCATCCTGACACTCATTTTGACTGTCGTGACTTACAACTGATGGAACTACCAGAGATAGGTAGCATAACCTTTGTGGGTTAAAATGAAAACGATTTTAACGTAGATAAATCAGATTTTCCTTTGGACTTCGGATTTCTGTTGAATGAACGCTACTGACTCATAGTCTTCATGGACTGTTCTGTTTGGGTCATAAAGGAGTTTAAATGGTAGCAATTTGTTGTAAGTAATTGTTTGTCTGTATTTGTTGTCATTTTTTTTAATAATTATTCTCACAAGAAGACGTAAACTCACTTTCTTTACCTTATAGGCATCTTGACGTGAACATAAATTTAGGATAGGAATGTGTTTATAAGTTTCATGCTTCATGAGACGACATCATGCCTCGTTATCTCAATAGCCAGCATTCGGTTTACATGTCGTCCTTCGCTCGAGTTCCGGCACTTTGTCAGATTCACTATACCGACTTAATAGCTGATTACAATATATTCAAACAGGAAAGGAAACCGAAACAATAAATATTTGGCTCGACGTGATAAACTGTAGATCGATACAGGTAATGTCGTAACAGGAGACACGTGGCTCCTCAAAATATGTTTTTTCAACGACGAAACAATAACTTATATAACTTAAAATAAGAGGGAACTCGGATGAACGAATTTGAATTATTCCAAAGCCTCGCGTTCGATGAGCTCAGTTATGGTTAAGATAAAGAGATAAAACATACCGTTCATCAAAGTTTGGTTACAATGTCACAGCTAAACAAAATAAACAAAATTAAATACATAAATAGCTATATCATACACTCGAAGTAAAAACTACCAGGATGTGCTTATATTTTACATTTCACTCTGTCTTTGCAAGATATCTTGAATTTATTTTACTTATCATTGATATGAAATTGCCGAGAGCATAACTTTATCTGCATCTCTATCTACAAGCTAACTTAGCAATCAGTCTTTATTTCATCAATTTATTTATATGGTCCTTGCTCCTTAGGTTAATATGTTAACTGTTTGCATCACGTGGGTGTGCTAAGTCCATCACGGGCAGTAAGTCTAAACAATATATCAAAATCGTGCTTAATCTAGCAATGTATCCATGGTCATGTTAACTTGTAAATTCACAGCAAAATTTGGCAGGAACGATACAAAATGTAATTGCTTCAATATTTACAATTCATTGATGGGTTTTATTTCGATGGAGGGCAATATCTTTGTACAAGATTATCAAAATTGGCGGTTAATCGCACTGATCGGACAACCTATAAATAGATCTTCATAGTAAATGTTATTATTATAATAAAAAATGGTGCTGCCAGAGCCATTACTTAAAACAGCACACTAATCTCCGAAGTTATTTTTAACCATTTTAAGAAAGAGTTCGACAGATAATTGGATAAAATTTAAAACAGAAAAGGTTAAAGCTTACAGCGTTTGTAAGTTGTTAAATTGTAAGAAATTCGGATCAAAACTCTCAAAAATAGATCGGAATATGCCAATGATTGAATAAAACTCTTGTGAAGATGAAACTTTAACGCATATTTTGTTGAAACAACATTAGAATGCCTGATTGGTAGCACGCCGTTCGAATGTTTATATTTAGACTAATATGGGCTATAACTCACAAAACGTGGTCAAAATGTATTGATTATCGAATTCGTCTAAATCTGTGAGTCGTTACAGCTTGATATCGATTTGGGTGCAATCAAACAATACAAAATGCGATGAATGTTCAAGTATTCACAAGGTGTTTGGCTGTCTATTTGATGCTGACGAAATGCCATACTTATAGGAAGTGTAAGGTTAGTGTGATTTTGATTTATTTGCTAGGACTGAAGCAACATTGGTTGTTTGATAAATATAAGAACAAATAAGACACTGGAGGGATTTCACGTTTATTCATGGACGGATGTATGGATGCATGGGCCTAAGAAAGGACGGAGTAATTTCCTAAAACCCGGATGAACGGTGGAAAAATATTTAGAAGAAACAACACAAACAAACAAAACATACACTGACTATTTTAACGCTCTAAGCGGTGGACGACAAAATGCCAAAGAAAACCAGGCACACGTAATGTACAAATACAATTTGATTAGTAATGAAGATGAACTCGGTTATTCAAGCTTGAAGTATATTTGCTTTACTTAACAAAACTTGCATTCCAAAAGGGCAGTTGTAAAGAAATTTTTTATTTTCGGTAATAATATGATCTCTGACTTTATATGTATATCTGCCTGCTTATCTGTGTGTATATGTTTATGTCCGTCTTTATTTAACTATACTCTCTAAGTTTATAGTTCAAGTATACATATATGCCTTTCCTAGATCTGTGTTAAACGTTTGTAAGTATTTACATGTGTGCATTGGAAAGATTGTCTTGTCAGGAGATGTGATTGTTTCCAAAATTGATCACTAAAAATATGAAAAAGATCTAATTACAAACATTTAATACAAAAATACCAAGCCTGAGTTTATAATGAATACTTTTATCTAAGTTAAGTGCGGGCATAATGAAGAATTAATACTGATGTTTGGATCAGAATCAGATGTGGTTATTTACAAAAGTTACATGTCTAAGTGCATTTTATTTGTTAATCGCATCGCGAGCCTCGATCGTGCCGACCACTCTCATTAGCATTCAGCGTGCTTCCTTTTGCTGCTTGCATTTTGTACCGTACATATGCTTGACGATATACCCACTTTTTGAGCGAAACGGGGAAAATAGCGGAAACAAGAGGATAATTGTATAATATATACGTCTCTTAGTGTAATATCATGAATATCTTATTTATGATGAAGAACAATCTTCAAATAGATCATTTTTCATGTCCAAATGTTGCATATAGTATTTAAAATGGTTTTCAGATACTCTTTGTTTAAAACAAATCTTTATCTTTCTTTTATCTCAGTAAAGTGTCAAATATTGCATCTTGTATCAATTTACAATCATTTAAATTACTGAAGTTTATTTTTGTGATATGTTTTATTTTTATATGTCAGCAAGTATTGACTGCTTCTGTAAACAATAGAGAGTGACTAAAGTTACTGAAAACCTGTTGGTAATTTAAGGTGTGTACTGTTTATATGAAACCTGCGTTTTGCTACTGACAAATTGTTTTGGAAGTAGGAAATGGAGTGCACATTGAATGTTTTGACCACTTCTAAGATGAAGCATACATATCAGGGTCCATGTCTTACATTGTAAAACTAATACGTGTACCAGATTTGCAGTCACGACCAAATTCATAAATGTAAAGGAACATACAACCCCCCACAAAAAAAAACAACAACTGGTGTAATATGTGCATGTATCTGGTACATTTCTAATGGTAGCATACCTTTTAACGATAAAGATTACACTCACGTGGAGAACAAACCACTTGGTCCCAGCTACCCAAGTAGCAGGCTTCAACAGGATTTGTCTTGGTTTGTTGACCTACATTTTTATGACTACGATGAATGCAAAATGATCGGTAGATACAATGAAACGACGCCATCCTAGCGCTACCTTCACTGAACTTTAACCTCTAGGGGGCGCTAGGGGGCGCTAGAAAAGAAATATGTGCGATATTTGGACTCTTGAAAAGTGTATATCTTTAAAATATTTAATATATTTTACTGTAAATTTGTCAGGAAGACAAATATCACTATATTTCTTTATAAGCAAGATTAGGCAAATATATAAACCTATTTAAACCGAAACTAATGCAAAAGATGGGTTTACAACAAAATGTACTTTTTGACACTAGCAAGATATAGCCTCCTCAAATTTGAAAGCATAATTTTGTAAAATCTGGGGCTTATCTATTGGAAAAAAGTTGATTATTATTTTTCAAGCCCGTGGGTTTTGGTTCTCATGAAAAGATTTCCGGCAGCAAAAGGAGAAAAGTAAAGAAATTGACCATGAAGCTTTATATCATAATATTTTTTTGGACTCAATACAAACTTCGACACAATATCCGAAATGCAATTTTATTTCTCTACACTCAAGCTGCAGTCTAAAAGTTGTTTTCAATTCGGACAGTATGACATGTGTTATGCATACAAAAGATATTTGCCATTCTGAACTATTAACATGTTCAAAACAAACCCTACAAATTTAGGCTGCTACTCGCCAAATGGAATTATTCCCGCTCTCAGGGCATCGAGTGGTATACATTTAAAACCCGTATCACGTTCGTCACAAATTCGGCATTTGCTTAGTTACACGTTTTCGTTCACTCACGAGTGTTTCTAAAATCAAATTCGAACAAAGGCTGTATTGTCCCAAAGCTGCCAATCTCCAATACATTATTATTTCATTGTTGCAATCCGCATACAAGGAATTATATTTATATCTTCTAAATTGAAAGAAGGCAAGAAGGTGATTTATATCTTTTAAATTGCACAAGGACGTATTCTTTGGTGATTGATTGCATTACCATTTATATATTTATTTATGTATTTAATGTTTAATGTACAAGCAAAGGTGTGCCATCCTCTTGCGGCATTAAACCAGTAATGTTTCTCACTTGGGGTTTGCATAAAACTCAAACTTGTATGAATAATGAATTCAGGTAATTTATATTATCAGCGTGACCTCGTTATACAACTTGTCATTTTTCCTCTTGTACTTGTCAGTCAAAGTCATATAGTTTGCTCCCATTCGTTATGCATGATGTAGTAGAAACTTACGTAAATGAAATTAATTCTTAACATTAACACTAATTTGTATGGTACCTTTTTACAGAAAGACAGTTCATACTGAAATAGTAAATTATATGATATAACGATCTTGAATTTCAATGAAATCATATCAAGAAATTCAAACATGAGCCCTCATTGATACTCAGGTTTGTTTTAAAGTTGGTATTTGTTTTGTGCCCTGAAAATGTTACTTTTTCTCCCATGATGTATTACATATGGTTAGGTATAAATAATGGAAATGCTACAGTCAAAATCTCTATGCTGAGGATGTAAATACTATAATTCTTTTCAGTCATCCAATCTAAAGAAACAAATATATAAAATAAGGTCGTTTTTGTACTGACCATTGTGTCAGTAAAACTTGGATACTATCTGTCAAAAGGAAAGCTTTTAAAGGTCTACTGTATAAGCTCTCTTTAACTTTTCTCACTTGTTAAAACCTAAATATTCGTATATTCGTTCATCTTGGACATTCTGACCCATCGCGTAATGCGGGAATTATGCACGTAAAATTGTTACCTACACATAGTTCGAGCATGCAATAGCATTCATGATACGTGAGTAGGAGTTATCCTACAGAAAAATGACGAACACTCTGAAGTAGAGATCATAGTGTAAAATATTTACAAGAAACACTGAAATGGTAATATTTACGAAACTGAGTGACTGATGCTACCGCCTACAGCTATCTACAGATAATATAGCCATAGGTTGGTTAAAACATTCAGTGCTGACTACTGTTGTGAAGAATTATACTGCAATACCATGGAATTAAGTGTATTAGCCAATTTTGAGGTTTATAGAGCTTATATTTTACTCTTTCATCTACGTAGCAAAGAGAAAATAATAAATCATAGTTTTGTTAAAGTTTCCATTATTACCTCTTAAAGAATAAAATGGATCAAACTTAGACTGGAAGAGGCAAGAACATTAATAAGTTCTGCTTATCTCTTTACAATGAACATTTCCCTACATATTTTGTTGTCAATGCATTGTCGGCATTTACAGTTGTATATATTCTAGTTTGTCGGTAAAGTTTAAATAAAAATTAATAAGCCTGCTTCATATCTTAATTTCTATATCTTTATTTTAAGGGCGACTGTAGCTCTTATTGTTGCCTAGATCTTAATTGCGTTCCTTTTTTCGGATCATCTCAAAATAGGTTGATATCGCGTTTGTTACAAGTTGTTACAATAACCATACAGTGGAGAAACAGTATCATGTCAACAGCTGAATTAGTACAGATCAAGTCAATTAAAAATAATGTTAAGGGACAATTTACCATTTCACAACAATTCTATTAGTTGTCAAAGCCGTACCAATATGATCCAAGACTGCTAATTATGTGCTTGATTTGTAAATGTAACAAAAAAAGCATATCTGGTATCGCTGCTTGTCAATTATGTGAGGATTTGGTTCCTCGTGGCTTTGTTATAATCACTGTAATTTAAGTTTCCACGTGTAAATTTCAAAATTGGTTTGTCCAGTACATTGGTAATGCATTAAAAGAGTTAAAGGACAACCTCTTCACTAATTAAAGGGCGGTCACAAAGGTCTTGTGTATTAGAAATGTACGGATTTTGTTTCCAAAACAAATACGGCGTTGAAATTATACACCTTGGATTGCTGATACTAAATGGATCGATCACAAACTGTAGAGTGCAAAATTGCATCTGAAATGATCCAAAATAGTTCAAATGATGACAGTTGCAAACATGAAAATTAACTGTATTTATTCCTATTTCAGTCTACATTAAAGCCCCAATAACATCGTTATGTGTAAAAAATATTATATGCCAATTCATCTGAATAATACTGAATATTGAAAAATATTTGTATAATACACTGTTTGATGCCTTTAAAAATATATTGTTGTTTTATCACATTTCCAGGCATGTATTTTCTCCGTTGAATAGAAAAAAGCGGCTATTTTTCACATACGTACGAATGATTCCGATCTTGTTCGGCGACATCGGTGGGTCAAGCTGGAACACACAATTTTTATGACGTCAGCGTTGTAAATGCAAGAAGTCAACACTGCTATGTGGCGAGTACGGTAGGTTCCCCTTCCGTCATCTGTTCTAGTTACTTTGTTGGAAATAAAATTAAATCGTACACGAAAACGAATCTGAAGCAAAGAAGTAAAGCACATTGTTTATGTTTTTGGAATAAACCTAACTCCTATCATGAAAGCAATATCTTCAATTCGTCATCATATCAAATGTTGACACAAAATTGTTGCTAAAATTTCAACGAACAACCAAGCCCAATAAGCTCACTGGAGTCATGATTTGGTACGTTTCTCCAAGATACACAATTTATTTCAATGTAAGCAAATACAATGCAAACATAATTTTAAAATTCAGACCAGGGGAATAGCGTCTTAGATATTGCATCCAAATCTGGAAGACATTTTTCAGACAAAAGATAATGGTTCCCGTTTTGTTCTTTTGACATGAAGATAAACTAAAAAGTTAAATTTTCCGATGGTGAGGTGAAACCTTATATATATATATATTTATACATATTGAATCCAACAGCTACAATTCATGCAATAAGTGGTTCCAACAAATTTGTGGTAGCATAATAGTTTTCCATGCAGTGGCTTGTTAGTAAAAAATATTCTTCCTTTACAGAAATAGTTTCATGCCTTATAAACAATGTGCTTAAAGCCATTTGTCAGTTAATAGTACAGTCGGTTGACACTTTTCAGCAAATGGTAGTTTGTGCAGATTAAGCATTCTAGTAGCCCAAAAGCAAAAGATTTAACATCGCACCCTGACACAAAGTAAACACGTACATCACATAGCTGAGTTTGCTTAGATTATTTTACAGTTAAGTATGATACTAATTGCTTGCGCAGAGTATCATAACTGAATGCATACAAGTACAGCATGCATGTGATACTCCCATTTAGTCTTCGCGATTTTTTGTGTTTTGTTTTGTCATTTATAAGTGGGTTTATTCCATAACATACATGTATTGAAAACGGGAAAATCTTGATTAGATTCATGTCTTGTTGGCCATGTTCCTTTCATTTTGGCCAGATATTTTAGTATTATTTACGGAGTCTCTATGATTATCAGAGATCTGGTACATCTTTAGCACAGAAAAAATGATAACTATTAACACTATTTCCATGTTATAGAATTGGGAAAATGGCCGATATATGCAAATATTTATTTGATATAGCCCTATGTATTTGAATTAGCTCTCCGATTTGTGAAATCTCTTTAGCCTTAATGTTGCAATATAATAATGAAACTAAAAATGGTTTCGAGACCTTTCTAATGTGAATCTAATAATGACAATGATTTGTGTGATGTATCAACAACTCGTAACACGCATTATTTTGCCCTGGATACAAATATCAGCATTGTACATTCCAGGGAAACTTGGACTAACATTACTCCCTGCACTTATAAGCTCGGTTATATTAAAATCATAGGGTAATCAACAAGAAGTACATCGGCTATTACAATTATAATGCACAATTGAAGATTTCAGGAATCCCATATTCTAGAATAGACCGACTGTATCTTCAAGCATAGAAATTGATTTTGACATAAATCCTTCTTACCATAATTTTCGAATGATTTTGCATCCTGTTGGACTGTATCCCGGTCATCTTTATCATTTAGCTCTGTGCAACCATTTGGCAATGATGAAACGGGAAGAACTAGATTATGGATAAAATAAGAACAAGAGGTAGTGCAAGAAGAAGGAGAGGCAGAAGTGGTCACGGGTAGCAATCAACAAATAGAGCAGAAGAGGCTCTACAAATAATCAATAACAGTTACGTTAATTGTAGCAGACAGTTATTCAGGATCGATGTAATCTGACTTATTTACGATATAAACAAACAAATATTAAGTTTATTTTTATTATCTTAGAACCAAACAATATCTTTTCATGTGAAAGGACAAAATAATGACCTAGGTATCAAAATCTACAATATACTTCGCTCCACATTTTGTCCCGGTAATTAATAGTTACAGAAAATGCGTGTTCAGTTTTTCATATAAATGTGAAACTAACAGTTTCTAATCTTAGTAAGACATGACAAATACATCAGGTAGTGAATATTTACTTTTCAATGATAGTAGATGCTTTGTAGAATAAGTTTGTTTGTATATGCAGTTTAGCATACCAAAAACAGCTTGCAGTATTTATTTATTTGTTTCATTTTTATGCGGTACATGATATGACGCTCTTTCTCTCAAGTGTCATAATTAAAAAGACAGAAATAAATAATCAGTTTATCACGTATTTTCTCTTCTCGTGTATAATATTGTTAACAACTCTGATACAGTGACGCTTATTTGTTGTGACTATCTTTGTGAACAAATTAGTTGTTATTGCCTGTGAATACTATAAATTTATAGCATGGTCTTTTGTATATTCACTATGTTTGTGACAATATTTTTGTATCTTATACCAAGGAAATTGTTACTTTATAAACGTTTTCTGTATGTATGACATGCAGCAATTTGAAGGATATCAGTGGAGCAGATGAAGGACACACTACTGCAGATTGTGGACTATCACCCAGTCTGCCCTTCAACATCATTGAACCAGTAGAGCACCACCCAGAGGGTTACCATCCTCCAAAGGGATTTCCACACCCATACTGAGGTGTATGCTCCAGGTGCCAACCGAAGCAGAAAGGATCTTTTTGCGGTTGCATTTAACTCTGCCAGTAATATTCCAGAATTAATGTAGCTATTTCTAACATAGCTCATCCTCTTATCAAGTAATACAAATTTATAAATATTAAACAATCAAAATTGTTAGTGCATACCTTTTTTTATAAGACCATCTCATCTGCTATTCAGAGTGGTCATAAATACCATTGCTTTATTTCACATGGAAACAGTGCATCATATCAGCAGTATTGTGTGATTTACATAGCCCAAATTTCTCCCCAAGGTAGCGCTTTCAAAATGTCGCATCCACCACAATTCCAAAACTACCACTTTCTTCCAGAAATGCCTGCTCTTGTTTTAACTTCATTTTCACTAGATTTGCAAAAAGTAATGGAAAAATATAGAATTTTGTAAAGCCATAAGCCACTAAATCTAGCACTGCTATTGCTGAGTTCAATATAGTGTTTCTGATATTGCTAAAATCCAACGACAAATGACTAAAATGACAACTCAAAACGAGGCTGACCAAGCTCTGAACGGTCACGGCAAGCCGGGGCATAGTTTTTCTACGTCACTGGAGAGCAGTTGGCGCTATCCGTACTCATATATATATATATATATATATATATATATATATATATATATATATATATATATATATATATATATATATATATATGCTTGAATTGATTATAGTAGAACGATCTCTTGTGCATCAGTGATACAGATAAAAAGACTAATAAATAAGCAGAACTATGGCATACTGCATAATTTTGCGAAGAAAAAAACGTTGACCTTAACATTATTACATTGAACCCAAGCCCATAATCTTGCTTTAATTTTCTTTTGAATCTACGGTGAAATATACAAAGCCAATAAACTGACAACGAACAGTGGAAAATTAGTTTTTTACTAGCCTAAGCGCTTTTGACTCTGAGTCTTTATCAAAGGCGACCACACCACAGTGACATGACAGACGATAAACACAAAAAGCGTTGAAATTACAAAAGTTAACAAAATTATTTATAATGGAATTAATGAAAATGTTTGATGCTTCGTCTAGCTGGATTCAACTTGACTAACGATGTTGTAAACTATTTCGTATTGACCTACAAAAGGAGGATCCATAGCGCCGTCTGCTTTTTTTATAAGTTCAAATTGGTGTAACCGCAGAGTATATCCCGGATATTTCATTGTTTCTGTAATGCATGTATTGTAACTTTATTTTGGTGACGAATCGGTCAAGTTGTAAAACAGGACAAGATGTTCATACAAAAAGCAATTCAAATCGATATTTGTCTTGACATTATTCACTTTTATAGTTACTGAGTTGAGTTTCGGTCTACTTCGTTGTGGTATTGAATGCTATGGAGGAGGATCAGATCGCTGGGAAAGGTTAGACTCTTCTGAAATTTTTATGCAGATAAGCTCAAAAATGCTGTTCACCTTGTGACTTTTTCGCAATTTTATAAACAAATGTACACACCCACACACGCATATATATATATATATATATATATATATATATATATATATATATATATATATATATATATATATATATATTCAACGAATTATAGCTCTCTAATCTGTTTAATTATAGTCTTGTCACTCCATATAGATTTATATCGTATAGTCATGTATCCATACATACAACGTGAGATCAAGGATTATGCGCTTTTCGCTCTGTCTGGTATAAAGGAACCAATTTGTTTTTATAATTTCATGTATATAGATTGCATTTTTGCATATAAATCAAGGGAATGTATGCATTTAGCTGTTAATCTCCGCTTGCTTAGTGAGTTGATTCCCTTGCATAAAACAAAAATATATCTTTTCAAATTCACCCATTCTAAGAAATCCTATCATAACAAAATCTAAAAAGGCGAAAAAGCTGAGCATTCTTGTGTACTGACCTAGTAACCCACTATAGTCAGCATTTCAACTTCCAGATTAAAACTCTAGTATAAGCTATGGAGAAAACCAGGTTATATATCAATCAAAGTTGTAGAAAATTCAAGTGTCTATTTGTGTTACAAATTTGAGCTTTGTATCTCAATGTGTATGGAAGCTATACCAATTTCCAGATATAGAAAATTTCTTTGCAAATAACGTCATCAGCAGAATTGGATGAGTAAAAAAAAGCAATATAAGTTGTTTGATGAATAAGATTTATTCAAGTTGAGAGAGAGAGAGAGAGAGAGAGAGAGAGAGATAAGAGAAGAGCGAGAGAGAAGAAAAGGACATAGGATGTCGTAAACATATGGAATATAATATATTCCCACCACCTCCTGCCACAACCACTGGTTTATAACTTCAAATTTGGTACGAGACATTCAAGATAAAATACAATGACCGTGGGATCAGACTCGTTGATCAACAACAATTTGTCGAAAGCTAAGAGAAACACATAAGTACACTTAGAGGGCAACCCGCTCAGGATTTTGCAAAAGCCAATGTCCTTCCATACTCGTCTTGGCTTAAGACCATGCTAGAGCCAATGTTTTAGATAATACTTCCTATAAAAGCAGGAATGGACAGCATCTTGAGCTCGAATCAACGGAATGTTGCTGTCTGTATTTCAAATATTAAAACCTCAAATTATATCAACAAATATCAGAATGTCTTTCATTAACGGATCTTTCACTCTCCTTTTAAAATGAAGCAACTATCTATTTCAAAATTTCCTTTAGTATTGAATTTCATACGGCTGTGAGTTATAAACTATGTAAAAAAATTTAAATGCATTAACATTTTTCCATCTTAGCTAATGGATAGCTGAATCAGGCAATACTACTTTACTATTCTGAATGTCAGTGTTGTTAAGTAATGCAATTTATACAACTTGTCTTTATATATATTTATCTACTTGATTTTTAGTATATATCTATTTTTCGATTTGTATGTCCATCTATATTGTCTATGTGGTGACATTCTTTTTCGCTGTGAATTATTTTGGTGGTATTTATCTGGTTTTAATGCGCTGCTTACACTGTTTAAGTAATCAAGTTGTTTCCGTAGCAGCGATAAGACTGCGAGCTCTGTATTCCCTCTATTCAGCTTTTACATAACTTCATTCTTCCCTTAAATGATCATATTTAGCTTTGAAATTGAAGATGAACGTCGTCTTGTTGACGACTATATACACTTCAGTATCTATAAGAGCATAAAGTGCGCATGACTTTCAATATTTTAAAAATAAGTGTATACGAATCTGCACAGCGACGGCAGTTACTATTATTGTGTTTGTTGCCATTTATTGATTACATCATTTGATACTACACATCTTCAAAACTTTGTCGCTCAAACCTTCCATGACATATCTTCAAGTGTGGGTAATAGATTTGCTATAACAATTCATCATGTCCTCATCCAAGGACAAATTTATGAAATTACTCAAATGAAATCATCATTGTATACTATTTTGAATAACAAATTTACATGTTCAATATTAGCTTTCCTTGCCCAGTCACGCATTATTAGAGAGTACATATTTTAATTTATGTTGTTCAAGACTGCTGTGGAAATAAAACAAAAATGCGATAGAAAAACGTTTCTTTTTTTTGGGAAAGGAATGTAGGATAATATTGCCTTGGTGGTTTGTATCACTGCATTCCATTCTATTCATTTTATATTTTACCATCTATCTAACTTTTCCGAATTTTTATTTTACCATATATCTGTCAATTTATATTTGCCAAACTATACTAACAAATCAGAGATGTCTCGCATCCTCTTATGTCCGTTCATTCATTCATTGTTTTCTTTCTTTCTTTCTTCCATTAAGGCATTCATTAATCTTTTGTTTGTTTTTGTGTTGTACTATCCTGTACTCTCCAACGTTAAATGTGAAATATTATAAAAAATCAACGCGGCTATAAATCACAAATAATGTTTTAGCTGACGGAAAGAAATGAAAGATTATGTAAAAAGAAGTTGCCCGTGGGCAACATTATAATATAATGTGTTTATAACATGGCATTCATACTCAAAATGTCATGTCATTTTCACAAGCCTAGATGTTAATTGAACTGGGAATAAGGATGTACCTAAAGGGGAAAAAACTGACCTACCTGTCACGATATTGGTTATATAGCGCCTCCAAATCTCCAGGATGTTCTCACCATACAGATGATACCTTTGTACCTATGCCATAATTCGAACTGTTCATTATCAGTTGTAACTGACAAAAACTATCGCGTGTCTTTGTCTTGGTCTTTTTCTGCTGAACAATGACAAATACAGCAATGGATTAGATCTGCACTGTTTTCCTAGCGCTGACTATAAAATAGTAGAAATATAGTGTTAGAATGAACCATTATAAAAATGAAAATTGTGTGTTTTTATTAATCAATGTGTTCAAATGGGGGGGGGGGGGGATAGGCGATCAATACATGTTAAGTTTTTATGATATACTAATTTCCAAGATAGTGACGAATTTCAACTGCTTCCAACGGCTTGAAATTTGTTTTCAAGTCAATTATTCTTAAAATGCTGTAAAGAGGATTTCATAAAATATAATATGCCAAACAAATGATCGTTTTATTGTAGAATAAACTTTTTATCACTTTATCACAGCCGTCTTTTATTTTGTCGTTTCTTCCTTATACACTCTTTGTTTCAATTTATCATAAAACGTCTATGTATAAGGATTACTGTATTTGTTATTTAAAATGCGCCCAAAAACGAGGTGATGTTGACCTGGGCGACTAAATAAAGTCAATTAAATACGTATATGTATGTATAGGGTTGAAATGCACATCAGCATAATTATAGTGCCAAGTACAAAAAATTGTAACAATATAAAGATTAAAAATTGCCAAAAATAAAGTTTCAGGAAAAGAAATCCTTCCTAGTAAAAGTAACATACTCCTTCAGGAAAAAAGATCAAAATTAAAAGGTATTACACATCTTTTAAAGGTAAATTAGGTAAAAGTTAACGGTAACACGGTAATATTCTTAAAATATAGACTAAAACTTTGCCATAGAAAGCGTATTGTATTAGAAAGTTCAAGATCTTTCCTGGCGGCACTTCATCACAAAGCTAATTCATCTAGTTCACATAAGAAATAAACTTATTTCTTCTTCAAATACCTTACCCAATCATAATATATTCTACTAACTCATAAATCCAGCCTTCCCAAGCTAAAATAGACGTTTTACACGTCTTTTGGCTTGTTTTAGTACATAAGAAGTCTTTAAATGTCATCAAAAGGTAGAAGTCAGACGAGAGTGGTCTTCTCTTGGATAGAGGAATTGGCATCAGATTCCACAATTTCTCAAATTACTACATCGGCTCGCGCTGAGAAGCAAGCTCATTCTCCATGACTCGCAAATACCTAATTTGCTTGTGCCGTTGCATCGACTGAGCTACTTTTTGTGTATAGTTTTCTCACGCCTGGGAAATTTGCTCCAACCATATTTATGTATATTTCTCGCTCTATCTTATTTGTAGAAAAATATTAATTGCCTGCCCTATGATCTTAGTATTGTCATTTCATCTTTGTACTCGACCTTTTATGAATTTTGACTGAAGACAGCCACTCTGCCATTATTATCCAAGGGTAGCTATATCCCGTTCTCCGTCCTCCCCTTTTCTCAAAGACTCCCCTCGATACAGTCGTCTTGAAAGACCCATTGAAAACCGCCGTTCTGCAACAATAAAGAAGTAATCTTCTTATAAAAAGCGCAATAGAGAATGTTCCTAACGTAAACTCAACATAATTTTAGTCCACACTGTTCTTAGTCGCTAAGGCCATTGGCATGGTTCGTCAGGTCATAGAGCTTAGCTCTCTCAACCAATTAATTCATACGGGCACAATAGTTCAGATGGGAGACACAGAGACTAGTTCTCAACACCGTTCAGTATGGAGACTTCGGTGATAGCTTAGACATCAAATATGCGTACCTCCTCATTCCAATCCACAAATCTTCCCAGATATTCCTGAGGTTGGCGTTCAAGGTCACGGTATATCAGCTCAGGGCACCCCCTTTCAGTCGGAATATCAGTCCCTGGGCTTTAACGAGAATTATGGGAAGAGTCGTATCCCACTTCCAAGTCACCTGCAAGTCAATGATTTCCAACTACCCGGAAGTCGTTCTACAGGAGAACCAGGGAAATTATCTTTAATGCCGAGATATGAAATCCCTTGTTTGGCTTTTGCTTCGCCTTGGATTCCTTGTCAACCAGGACAAACCGGATCTCATCACATTCCAACGTTTTACCCATTTGGGTATGGAGTTCAAAACTAATTTGAACCGAGTCTGGCTCCCTTAGAAACGAGCTCTGGACATCATCTCGGTAGTGTCTTCCATTCCCTCAGGGAATCATATTTCAGCCCTAAGATTTATTCACCTCTTGGGTATCCTGAATGCTGTAGCGGATTCCCTTGTCCGGGATCGCCTGCTCATGAGGCAACTGCAGTAATTTTTCTATCCCAGTGGCGGCCGCAGCTTTTCCACCGGATCAAGCGATCACAGCTTCGGGATACATGAGATCTCATGTCAGCAAATGGGAGAACCTCACTTGGCTTACGGCGGGCATCCTATTGCAGGATCAACCACCTGAAATTACAATCTGCAGAGACGCCAGCAAGGCAGGCTGGAGAGCCACCTCCTGCCATCCAGTAAAGAATTCAGCGGAGTTTGACCCCTTCAAGAGCGTTCATAACACATAAAGTCTCCTGAAGATGAAAGCCTCAGTGAATGCGTTTCAAAGCATCCGCCATTTCTTTCTCCAGTTCCAGATTTAAACAAAACAGGAGTAAACGCTCTTTCCCTGAACAGGAACGGTTTCGATGCATACACATTTTCTCATCCTAACGCAATAAGTGAGGGAATCGGAATGCCTTATAATCTTGATTGCTTCCGTCAAGAAGGAGAAGTCATGGACCATAGACCTAGTAAAGCAGCAGGGATTCCAAGGCAAAACTTGAATTATCCAACCTGATCAAACAATTGCGAATGGAGATGTCAAGCAAGCCCATTGAAAGAAACGGTTATCAGAACAAGTGGTGGACAAAACTGCTAGGGCCAGAGGCCCACCACGTTGAAAGCATAAGAGAGGAAATGGAGCGTTTTCTTCCAGTGGGTCGATCGGAAACACATCTCTCTCTTAAATGTCTCGGTAGCACAGTTAACTAACTTTCTGCTTTGTCTCTTCGAGGAAGAGAAGTTAGCTGTCATCACAATTAAGGGCCACCATTCCACTATCTCAGACATGTTTCAACATCATGAAAGGGAGGATATAGGCCAACACAAAAACACTACCAAACCACTCGTCCGCCCATTTTACTCAATGAAGAACAGAACATCCAAACTTTGATACATCCATCAAGTATTTTAGCTCGATCAATCCCGTCATCAAATTTTCGCTGAGGTGAAGACGTTTGGAAAGCCGCCATGCGGTCGGAAGTGCAGTTTTTTGGTCTATGAACAATATTATCAAAATTTGAATGCAAAATGGCATTTAATAATTGGATAATCAGACTGATAAAGTGTCTTCAGGCGGATGGGAAGTTCTTTGAAAGCTTGGACGGACGTACTGTTCACTAATAAAGAACTTTGTTGTCAAGCCAACTAATATCTAGAATTTTTGAAATACTCATCGTACAAAACTTGCTTCCTAGTCGTTCTAGCTACAGAAAACAGAATATGTGACATGCACGCCTTGTCGGTCGATCCGAAGTATATGAAGTACCGCCATGATGATTCGGTTTCGCTAATTACGACCAATGTTTTCGTTACCAAGAACAAGCTCCCGCCCAAAGGATATCAGTACTCTCTCTTGAAATCCCTTGTCTTCCTTGGACTCTTCGACCCATGGGAGCCCATAGGACCCAACAAACGCTTTGAAGTGTTACCCAAAGGAAACTAAGCCTATCAGAAGAGGGAGATCTTACTTGTTCTTAACACACAAAGAATGAAAGTGACAATATTTCTTCTCAGATTCTGTCATCTTGGATACATTGGGTTATCCGCTCAGTTAATAAGGTACTAACCCAATACAATATATAATTCTTGCGTATATCGGCTCACTAGCATAACATTTGAGCGCAACCGCTCCCTAACTGACATACAGTCCATGGGATGGAGGTCATAGACGACTTTCCCAACTTTTACCACAGAGGAGATCTTTTATTCTAAAAGTCTTAGTTTAACTTGGCGCAACAGGCTTCCTTTCTGGGTTGTTCACCAGTTTCGCAATAGCGCCTGGATTTGAGTGACTGAAAATTGTTCTCCTGACTGCATGCATGCATAAACCATACGCTATCCCTAGCCGGTATCTGACACATATAATAGGAGACAAGAGACAGAACTAACTCCAGGGTAAATGGATGTAACTTCCTCTTCCTTTTACTTGTTCTCCAAGTGTATTATGATTGGGTATAGTGACGGAAGAAGGAACACACTGTTGTGATTAAAATGTTTATTCGATAATATTAACCCAATGATCCCTCCAAAGCCCTCCCCGCAGTTACATCCCTGAAAGAGCGTGCACATCCGCTCCAGTAGTAACTGACAGCGCCAATTGGTCTATTCAAGGGGAGACTACTCTCGTCCACCGAGAGAAGCAGACGACATTTTAGCACTCATGTTGCTACGGCAAGCCCGAAGTCGTGGCGAACGTCTTTTTCTTTAGTTTGGGATGGATGGATTTGCGAGGCAGTGGAAGCGGTCCTAATGTATTATGATCGGGTAAGTTTTATCGAAGAAATATATATTACTCTAAATGTTGATTTCCCACAGGATGAAAGTCGATGTGTTGGATGCCGTATCACAATCAGCATCGTTTTGAATTGGCCTGGTGCCATTTTGAAACGGTACGGCACTGGGCCATTTTGCGACCAGTTGCTTGTTACAGCGCCTTTCGCCAATCTTACCTGGTTCTGAAAAGGCCCAAAACTATTTCGTGACTTTACCTTGTTCCGATGTGGTACGGTCCGTTTGGTAACCAGGCAGATTTCCCCTTATTTAGCCTGACCCTGAAACGGTACTGCGCCGTTACGCGACCTTTGCCGACCCTGAAACGTCTCCTGGCCATTTTGTAACCAATCAGTTACATGTATAGACTTACATTAACCTGTTTCTAGGGTTGCGGCTTCATCACAACTCGCGCTGTTTTAAAAGTATTAGTTTTTTTCACCGATTTAATAAATATAGACATAATATATAAAAAATGGCACCGTGATATTTTCCTTTCACCTATTTGATAAGTTTTAATTATTTAAGAATTAATCGAAAACCTTTCCATGTTGACATATGAAAAATGTGAAAATTAATCGAAAAGTGTCCATGTTGACACCCTTAGCAGACTTAAAAACGAATATACATGTGTGTGTTCCTGAATGCTTGCCATTTTAGTATTTTAGTTTGATCTAATATATTCCACATTTGTTCCATTATCGTCTCTATTATTTCATTTTCTCAATTGAAGCACAAATACGCTATTAATTGTTTCACGATAATCAAAGAAATTTAAATTTGCAATGTGACTCATCAACAAGAGACGCACACTAATATTGACGAAAGCGGTTAGACAAATTCGTTTCGTTAAAGAAACTCACCCCATTTTAGCCGACTTCGGCATTCCTTGTCTACCATCACATTTCAACCAGCCGAAAAGTCTGTTAACGGCTGTTGAAAACGCATTCATTTTGATTCCGTCAGGAAAAAGACGTCAGTGTAAGTATAGTCTGACTGAATCAATTAGACTTTAATCTGTGCAACAGTGTCAATATGCACAGAAACCCAATAAAGATAAACCCTTCCAAAAGTGTTAGCATGAAGTACAACATTATAGAATATAAAGGATACATATGCTAAAATTCAATAAAAGGTGTATAAAAGAAAGAAAAATAAAAGATAAAGGTAATTCATTGAAAATTCCTAAAACATCTGGTCAAAATTTGTTATACAAACCGCATTTCCGCAAAAAGTCAAAGATTTTCTTTCGCTATATCATACAATTTCTTAATACAGTGCGCATCAAAATACTTACGGCTTACAGGGTGGAAGTCGACACACAAGAATGTGTTCCTCTGTCGGTGGATACTGGCTGGATATGCCCTCTGATCGAGATTCACCCTTCAGTAGATATGTACGAGTCAAAATGGTGCCAAAGTTCCACTACCTTGCTTGATCATGAAACATCGCTTGGTTACGAAACTGTGTAAAAATACACTAGAAAAGAACGTGTTCCACTGTCATTGAACACTGGCAATGTATTGATTCTGATCGAGGTTCACCTTTCAAAAGGTAAGATATGAGTCAGATATGTGTGTCCTTTCTCAATTTTTTAAAATTTGTTTCCTTGCATTATGTTAGGCTTGAAAGTTAATTGTTCTATTTATTATTATATCTTTAAGTTATACCAGGTAAATGTTGTGTGAGAATGTGGTCATGCTATCATTTGAAGTATCTTCATTATTCAGTGTGATTGCTCCACACCGTTGCTAATTCCTGATGTACTTAGGTGGATGCTCTCGTCAATTTTTTTAAAATATTTAAAAAAAAAAACTTTTTTCTTAGTTATCTGCGTAATATAATCGAGACTGTCCCGGTCGTGTATCATAAAAAGAAGATTGATTTAATCCTACACACTTACCCAAAGAGAAAGACAGACATGGAGACGCAAAGGAATAATGTTTAACAATGAATTGATTATACAAACATACAGTGAGATAGATACATATTGATATATGCATATAATTTATAGCATGCATTGATTATATCAATAATAATCATCATCAGCAATCCTTAATCAATCCTGAAAATTGACTCCTGTAATTATTTATTGGACCTATTAAACAATAGCAAATATCTTCCGTACGCTCAAATGAGAACAATTATCAAACTGTGTGTAAATCATGTATGATCAGAGTATATTCGATGCAAGCACCAGTAGCAGAAAGTCATAAGGTGAGACACTTATGTATCATGGATTGTTATTCTGAATATTCTCAGTGATTTTGCACAAGTGTTATTGAAGTGAAAATATAATGATTTCAAGTAGTAGGCGTATACCATTTGAAGTTATTTTTTCTTAACAATCTACTCTGGAGATGAATTCTTCTGCTACCAAGGAAGAGGACGACAAGCTCACGTGTCGATATTGACGTGACTACTGCAGCAACGGAAGCGGAAGTACAAAATATTCAGATGCTTCCGGTTACCACAAATATTGGCATGACGCGAACTTAGGAATGGGAATTATATATAAATGTTTATAATTTTGTCGCAGTAAAGGAGTTATTTTGCAAAAGCTGTTGAACATCTTTGTTACAAAGTCTCATAAGAGAGTTGGGCAATTGGAATTCCCAGCTATATGCTTTTACAAATAAATGACACAGTAATGATCTTCATTTTTTAAAAATGAAACCTTCCTTTGGAAGGTCATTGTTACCGCTTTTAGCAAGCCGTATCTAATTTCACTAAAGTCAAAAATGAACAGTTTACTATTCCACAACATTCTGACCACCCAGCCCTGCGAAATATTTGTTCTAGAACTGACCTTCGCTGTGTAAAGTGTAGACATTAGCTAATTCTGAGTGAGTAAAAGGAATTCCTTACACTAAGGTCAATGATACCGGTCTTTGTTCATATATTTAAAGTGGTTTACGTAAAGGGAAATTCGCACATGCATTTAATACATTAAAACACTTGATACTTGAAAAAAAATATGAATACTAAGTAGAACAATATAGTATATCAGCAATAATCTGTGGCAAAAAAGAGTGAAACGAGGCTTAATAGATGAAAGGGAGTGGGAAGATAAATATGCAGCATTATCGAAAACACTGTCGTCTTCATATTTTTTCTTGTTGATTACAATTTTATATCGAGATTACACATTTTATTCAAGGAACCATGGTTAGAAAATTACCCGTAAGTTACATCGAAAATACCTGAGAATAAATAATCATTCGGAGAATTTAAAGTTCGATTATAAAAATGTTCCTCCCAAAGAATTCCAGCCTGTATTACCATATTTAGCAAGTTTCTGTTATTTTTTACTCTTAATAAATGAATACATTTCCATAAGTTTACCCGTATTATTTGTTGCAATGGAGGATCTAACTGTCCAGTATTCAATTTCATATGAAGCGTTTGATTCTTTGAAGACTTTCTCGAGGAAAACAGATATATTTATATCCAAACCACTGTTATTACATAAAGTTTAAGTTAAAAAACAAAAACAAACAAAGAAGATCATCAGATTCAGTCGTAAGAAATGGTCAACACATCCTTGTTAGGTGTGTGATACCTCATATATTTCAATTATTCACTTACATACTATTTGGAATTTAAATATAAAATTGGAAGTAGAGAAAAAGACAAAGAAAACAAATGTAATAAAATGTGGTATATATCTCATCCCATTTCGTTACATTTGCATTTATTGGATCAAACAAAGAAAGATTTAAAAATTTGTTACGTTTCAAGACGTTAAATGAAAGCAAAACCAAACATCGAACTGCTTTCAATACATATATTTTGGACTTCGTTGTAGCGTGCAATTCCCCAGACAAACCATACTATCCGAGACTGCTATTTTATATCGACAAGAGTGTATTGGATTGCCATTTACGCAGCTTTAAGGGGTGTTAATGGTAATGAATAAGTACAATAAACAGTAAATATATGATAACAAATAATATATAAAAGTAAAAGAAAAATAGAGAATGAGAAAGACATTCAGAGATATGCATGTTGGCAAAGCTATATGTAACAGAATCGAAACAGAGTGGGCCTTGGATTAAATGAATACAACAAACACAATATATGTGAATGACGATATTTATGTATTGCACGATATGTTGATGACACAAAATAAAATAAATGAAACAAGCTATACAATATCAGACTCTTGCACATGCCATACACACATTCACAAAAAAGGAGAAATATATATATTTAATATTAATGACGAGGATAGTGATAATGGCGACACAGTATTGAAAATAATAATGATAATAATGACAGTTCATATAACCGATATGATATAGTTCATACAACCAAGATGACAGTCTAAACAAAAAACCAAAATATCACAGTTCCAAAACACTTTATGGCTGCACTGCCTCAATCCACGCCAAATAAATGAAACAAGCTATACAATATCAGACTCTTGCACATGCCATACACACATTCACACAAAAAAAGAGAAATATATATATAATGATAATGACGAGGATAGTGATAATGCGACACAGTACTGAAAAACATAATGATAATAATGAAGGTTCATATAACCGATATGATATTGTTCATACAACCAAGATGACAGTCTAAAAAAAAACAACAAATTCTCACACTTCCAAAACACTTTATGGCTGCAGTGCCAAACCCACGCCAGGTTCACTCTGGTTCAACTTCCCAGTTTCACTCTCTTTACCTTCCACCAGTTTCAGCCCTATTGCTGGGTTGTAGTTTTGTGGTTCCAAGACCGACACTCCGTGACAAGATCCAAGTGATGATGTACCGCTTATTGTAAAACCTACTATTTATACTATATAAAAATAAAAAAACAAGACGTTCAAGACCCAAGGTAAAGTACCCGTGCATGTCGAGAAACATGGGCATCACGCTGCACACGACCTACAACCAGATGTACTCATTCAGTAACTATATGTCAAGGTAGAAAAACAAGCTACTCTAGTTAACGCTGTACGCGTCGACAAAGTCAAATAACGTTATCATCGTTTAATGCAATACCAAATTATTTTCTTGCCTTATTCCGTGACACTATACTTAATGTGTGTGTGTGGGGGGGGGGGGGGGATAAGTAAATATGAATGTAAATAAGCAAATCAATTATATCAGAAAATATAAAAGTATATAGATTCGTTGTATCTACAAAATACCAAATATATATTCGTAGGTATTTCACCCAGTTTTTTTGTTCATTCGCCTTCACAATGTATGAACCTTTATGTCTCATATTTTAAATTCATAACATGTTTAAATTTAAATTGTTTTATAATACTTTGCATTATCATTTATTAACTAAATCAATTACGTAAATACAATAAGTATTCTTCAATGAACACACAAAATAAGGCGAATTATCTCTGTGTCATAGCAAACACAAATGGACATATTATCTGTCTCTTTTTCTACAGGATTCAAAAGATTATACACTGTGTGCTGTCTGCAAACGTTTGCCGGAGAACGAGAATGACTTTGAATCCGAGGGATTAACATCAATCTAGAGTGCTCCGGCACAGGTTGGCACCAACAAATTGTGCATGATCGTTATCCTTATATGATCGGGAGACCAAATGAGTAATATGCAATAACTGCTACCTAAAATCATTCGAGAATATGAGTTTTCCTGAACTGTTAACATAAGAGTTAGGTTACTACACGGGACTTTACCTTGTGATACTGCAGTACACATGCAGCGGAGAATTTAAATTTGGTAAGGATATTCATGCTTTATTTCAGTTACCAAATACTAATACCTCTCTGACCACAAAGTCACACATTCGCACCACTTGAGGCCAAATAGTCAATGCCTCTTCTTTCTTGCCATGCAGTTGATTGCAACTTGACTGTCCCAGAGTCGGCACATGCACAACAAAAAACCGTATCCACACAGCACTCTTGACGAAAACAGTTTTTGTGACGTAAGCTGCTCTGAGTATAGCTTACATGACAAAAACGCACACGTCAAACCAACCAAACCTGCCGCATCATGTAAGAATACATGTTCACATATAGAAAATCCTTGAATTTATTTTATGTTAAAAAAAGTATTGTGATTGCTTTCAGGATGAGCAAGAAAAAAGGAGTTAAACACCATTTGGAATCTGTCTACACTATCTATGGAAAGACAGTGGCAGCCCATCCGTGGAAATTCATACTGTTCTCGATCTTGATAAATGGAGTCCTAGGTCTTGGCCTTTACTTTCGAATCAATCTGAATAATGACGTCCAGTATTTGTATATACCAGAAAACACCAAATCCCTCATCGACAGGGCCAAGATCGACGCAACGTATAGCGATGAATCTCAAAATAACTTCTGGCCTCACACAATGTCCCATCCACTTCGATATGGCGAAGTCATCCTATTCCCCAGGCACGGTTATAATATATTTGAAGATGGTGTCTTCAAGAACATTTCAACTGTAGTAGACACAATTCTTAACATCAGCCTATTCTGTGATGGACTATCATGCAGTAATATTTACGCGATTCGAAATGACAAATGTGTGATAGAAGGAATAGAACTGACGAACCCACTATTCCAGAACCGTGTTCAGAGCGGATCCGTCAAGTACACTCCTTGCAATGCTCGTACATGCTCCATCGGCTGTTTATCTTTTATGGGTGATGTTATTGTGGAAAACGAAACTTTACTTTCGGCTAGGTATATTAAACTAAGATTCAACCTCAGACAGAGTTCTTTCTATGAGCTACAAAGGGAAAGACGATGGCAAGATGAGTTCGTAAAAACATTGAAAACATTTAAGTCAGATATTGTTGGTATTTCATTTTCATCTGCGGACTCCATTGACGAAAAGATAAGCAACGAGGCCATTTTTTATATTCCCTTCTTTGGTCTTTGCTTCACCGTTCTTATCACCTACAGCAACTTCATCACAGGATCTGGTGATCGTGTGTCCAAAATGGTCCACCTGAGCCGTGCTTGGTTCCTGGTCGTGCCTTTGAGTGTTCTAGGGTCCTGGGGCCTTTTGATCTGGTGTGGAGTGCTATTTACAAATATCATCGGCTGTACGCCATATGTTCTTTTAGTTAGGTTTATTCGTGCATACTTGGAGAAGATCATTGTTGATGTGATCATCTAGTTTGTTTCTTCTTTTTTGAAAACAATCAAGAACACACAACTCCTCTACTGTTAGAAGGAAACATATCTTAACAATAACCCTAAGTACGGCAAATTGTGACAGAAACAAAAATCTACAAAGTTTCCCCAGAGGAATTGCACCTGTTTTTTGGGGTTTTTTTTGCTGAATATTTTATTGATAAAACTTGTAAGAATAATTCTTTTAAAAAATAAAGAATAAAGGTAAAAAGGCATTATTCAAGGTGTTGTTTGTTAAGTTATTGTATCCACTATCCACTTCTAGCGACGAATTGGAGGGAAACTGTCAAACCGTGCCAAGGGCGTTCATGTCACGTTTTGCTCTCTGTCTGCCTCTTAAGACTGTATTAATTCTACTTTATTTAGGTTACATGGCAGTTTCTATATGGGGAGCTACTAATTTGAACTTTGAAATGCTAGACAGAAATATGATCTCCTATCATTCCTATTCCCGCCTGTACAATAAGATAGTTCTAGAGCATTTTGGTAAAAGGGAATCTGTAATGTACTTTATTGATGGCTATCTTAATCATTCTGACTTACTCACTCAACAGAAAGTTTCAGATATTATTAGCACCATGAAGACGAGCCGCGCTATCGATTATAAACTCAAGTAACAAATACAATTTGATGACAGTGAGTCAATTTATCCAACAATATCAAGAGTATAAAAACGATGTACATTATTCAAAATATCGAAATGACAGCGTAATGGCTTCCCGCATCTACGTAAAAACGGTAAACTTGAAAACTTCTGAGCAAGCAATATCGCTCTACAAGGATTTGAAACAGTTTACAAACATGAACATGTTACCAGGTTTTGCTTTTTGTTCATTCTCAAATCGGATTAAATCTGCAACCGAACTGAAGTCAAATATGCTCAAGCCACGTATGGCAGCTATTATTGCACTTGCGCTGATGTCGTTCGTCTTAATTTCTCAACTAATTATTTTTCTTGTCGTCATATGGACAGCCTTCTCTATTATACTAGGTACATTCGGATTCCTTTGGGTCTGGGGTGTTTCCTTCACCACGATATCCATTCTATACGTCATGCTTACAACTGCATACGCTATTGATGTGGCAGTGCACGGCTGCTTTGCATTTTACTATATCGAGGCCATCGATACTCAGTCTTGAGTGTATTCATCTCTTACAAGTGCCAACTCACCTATTTTTACCACGATTATTGGGTTCACACTTGGGCTTCCCATTCTTCTTCTTGTTAGATCCTACGTTTTCAGTACTTTTTTCAAAGTAGCCATACTGACTCTCTCCTTTAGTGCAGCTCATGCCATTTTCTTCCTGCCTATGATGTTAGGTATATTTGGAATGTCGCTCAAGCCACCCGTGTTACCGAAAATTGTCGAGAGTTTCACCGTTTCCACGGCTGGCACTTTTAATGATACCAAACATCCCACTATTCCAAGTTTCATTGACAACAGAGAAAGCGACAATAAATTTGGAATAGTTAATCCTGGATTGAAGGAAATAAATTCCCTGTAAACATTCTCAAGAATGGACCTGGGTTTGATGCTTTCTTTGAAACTGCTAGAAAAAGAAATAAATAAAGAAAGAAAAACTTGGAAATATATTATTACTTGTGTACATCAAAGTGTGATATGTGACAGTATATTCATGCGAGTAAAGACTTCTATAAGATTGCTTCTTTAATCCCTTGTCGCTAAAATATATTCACGCATTTAGACGGATAAATGTAGATACATGTCGATTGATATAAAATGGCCAACTGTCTCATCTTTAAAGGTTCACGCTAGCTTCCTGAAGGTTAATGATGGATAAGTCATGCGTCCTTCAATTATAAAACATTTGCACAAGCATAGAAAACGCAATGCCAGATGCATTTTTTAACTGTGCTCATTATTGAAATCAGGGCTCCTAGGAGAATGATACAAAACCTTCATACTTGTAGGAAAGTTTACAAATATTTGAAAGCAAATGCACTTCTAGATAGCATTGATGTGTATTAAATTATACAGCTTAATGATTATATTGAACTTTTAAGAACCAGCTAAAAACCATTTCCTAATTAGAATTTTGTTTAGTTCATTTCTTTAGTGCTTTTAGTTTTCTAATTTTGGGGAAGCTTTATGTATGTATATGCATGAGTGCGTGCATTTGCTTTTCTCTTTGTGGGTTAGGTATATTTTAATCAAGAAAATACTGAGACATAAGGATAATATTTTATAGATAATTTTCTCTCAGACTTAACCTTTTTAATGACCATGATATTGATCGGTAAAATTATAAACCTCATTTCAGATAACAAATCTTTGTTATGTAGTTCTACCGGTGTTATTTGCTTATAAACTGCATTTCAGATGACAAATCTTTGCTCTGTTGTTATACCGGTGTTTTTTTAAACTGTATTATTAGTTTAACAATATCTCTAGTATAAAACAATGTATGTCTTACTTTTCCTCGGAATGAATATGTATAATGCTGCTCAATAAAACAATCATTCATAAGCTACACTTGACACGTGCAGATTATGTTGTTTTTTGTTGTTTTAATATTATTGAAACAAGACCTGATTTTTCCTCCAGCCATGCATGTCGACAGGCATCTGTTATTTTTCCTCTTGCGAATCGATTATCCAAATGCCATAGCCTGTGTTGAGGGTTTATATATCTAAATAACAGAACCTTTATGAGTGAATAGCCTACCATAAAATACAATGAACATATTTTCTCTTACAAGTCACTGCAATGCCAAATGTCTTCAACATTTTAACAATGTATGTTAGAAGATCTGTATGTTCAAATTTTCAGTTAGATGTATTTATTATCTTTTTCACTGTTACGTGCACAACGTGGAGTGTCCATATATCTGGTATCACTGACTGTCACTATGTCTTTCATCACTTGCACATCGTATGAAGGCCATTTTGACAGCGTGATGTGTTCACCAGGTTTTCGATATCTAATTGTATACATGTCTTGTATCAAGAGCTCACTCATAATATTCTGTGATAATTTGTGCTAAACTCTCTGCATGATAATGTACATAGTACAGCATTTCCAACGGACATCACATGTATGGGACTATTTCCACAGAACGTATCCACATGGAATCCGGACCAGGCAAACATATTATGTACGGCTACAATGTCTGAACAGGGTATGCGCTATTTAAATTTGTATAAAGAGTAAAATTATTTGCAAATGTTTAAGAACCCAGACATTGGACAAATGAAACCTAGTTTGTCAAACTGATAGTTGTAAATCATACAAGACCAAGTGTGATCCCAGGAGATTAATAAATGCAGTGGTCTTTACGATATACCGCGAACAAAATTGCTCCCGTTTACCGTGATTTTAACTTGGACATGTATATCTCTATATGTTTGCATACACAAAAGGATAAAACATCACGGTAGGTGGACAAAGAGACAATCCGATTCACAGCGACAATAAATTAATACAGCAAATTTAAAGCAACCAACCCAAAATAGATTATAACATTGTAAATAGGACCTAGCTAGAGCACCTGCTGAAAAATATCGAGAAGATTTTAAACTGCTATGTTTGAAATCTATCAATTGTTCTACTTTGAACAAATACTTTAAGGAGTATTTCAGGACAGGGAAACACATTTGAAAATGTTTATCAGACGAGCAAGAAGTTTTTCTACCAAACCAAACATGTAAATGTAATTGACACTAAATTAAAAACAAAATAAATAGTGTGGGTGCTATGTGGAAATGATGTGCCAAATAGTGAATACAGAGAAAATAAATTGTTTTGTTTCCAAAAAGACTGACCAATATATTTTCATTGACATGTGTTTAAATGTTGAAATTTTTGCTCACCTTCATGCAGATATTGCGTTCAGAAAATGCTTACAAAGTCTAGTTTTGGACTGGTTGAACAATACATGAGCATAAATGAGAGTATGACAAGACAATTAGAAGATTGATACAGTTACATTATCCTGACACTACAAAACGACAATCCTTCCGCATTGAAATTTTCCATTGACATTAGAGATGAGGAAATATTTTTCACTCAAATTTGCGAAATCCAAGGATCTCTGCATAATTGTTCAGCAGTTTGCTGACTTCTTCATTCATGGATTTTCTTGCGGAAATAATTCCATTGATATCTAGGGAAATTTATTCTATACAGTATATGGAGTCTTGCTAAAAATTCAAACGTATACTTTTTAATGTACAGAAAAAACATAACCTATATGACTTTCAGACCCAATCTAAGTACAGAAAATGGAACTTAGTAGTTTTTCATTGCTAAAGTTACTAAATCTATTTCTTATTTTCATTTTTAGATCTACTGTTATGATCAGGGAGCTTATTTGATTGCATGTCGTATGTCGTCCATAGTTCATCCACAGTCTGTCCGGTAGCACAAGTTTGCTAACGCTACTTATCCTCTCTAATAAGAGAATTGCCATGGAACTTCAAAGACGCATTTATCATTAGGTCTAGTTCTTCCTAAACTAAAATAGTGCCCCTCAGACATAAAATATGGCTTCGTCTAACACTGTCTTAAAATTCTTGTTCTCACTAATCTAGCTACTCGTCCTAAATGTAAAATCATAAGGACGTGGTATGTGAGAGTTGAGATTGTACAGTGTTATATTTTTCCAAAGGTTTCTGTTTTTATTCCATGTTATTCTCTAATACATGTATCACACTATGTATCCTTTGATCAATTGATTTTAGAGATTGTTGAATGCTAGATGTTTCCTCTGCTCTTTTTCTTTCAGTTTGCAAGACCGAGTGTATTCATTGACTAGGGGCTTCACTAAAATATTTCTTGCAATTGGTGCGGAACAAAAATGGAGCAGATCTGACCAACAGCATAAATACACTTTTGTGCAAGAGTTGGAAAACCATTCCTAAATGAACTCCGGGTCAAGTCAAAAGTCATTTGCTTGCAATGTTACACTTTAGCTTATGAACAAAGTAACTTGAACATTTACAAATGAATATTTTGTTTACCATACTGTGCATTTACTTGCATTCTAATAAACAAGTGAATAGTCAGCACCCTGACATTGATTTTAAGGTCGCATGTCTTTACTTAGGATTTCAGCCTACTAGACTTTTTAGCATGATAACTCAAACAGAAAAGAATTTTATCAAAGCCAGTTTTTGGATATATCTGAAGAACACCCTAAATGAAGACTTCTTAAGAACTTGTTTTTTTTTAAAAACAATTTTTAAAAAGCATTATATATTTAAATAAACTTATCATCTATATCTATCTATCTATCTATCTATCTATCTATCTATCTATCTATCTATCTATCTATCTATCTTTATATATATATATATATATATATATATATATATATATATATATATATCATAACATCGTCTTAGACAAATTCAGTGATCTTCCATTTATAATATGAGTCTCAAAGTCTGACAACAAATTTTGTAACTATACCTACAGATATCTTCTTTACCTATTAACTCAAACAGGTAAGAAAATATTTTGTTATCTAATTTTTAGGTTGGAGTTTCTCCCGAATATCATTGATGGTTTCAATACTTAGCGACTACAGAAAATGAAAGAACAGAAAACACTGACTTAGTATGGATTTCTGGAAATTCAAACAACAAATAAACTAGAATTTTCTTAACCTAGTTTCATTTTCAAATTTTCAATTGTTTAATCATTAAATAAACATAATAGATGTTGCAGACGATACTTCACTCAATCAGAATTGTTCTGAAAAATCGCCTAAAGTAGCATTGGATCTTATATATCTATTTTGAAAATGTTCATGTCTGAGTATTGTTACTGGAGTAATCAAAGCAGTGTGCTGGGGGTGGGAGTGGGGGACTAGGTAGTATACATATTAGATATCAAAGAGAATATCATTTTAGATTGGAAGTCTGTTCGTGATGATGTTCGATTTTGCATTTTAAAAGCTTCTATTTTTGTGGCGGTAATTTCAACAGTTTTTATATCATCGCATCCATATTTCTCCTTGTGTGGTAAAAAAACATTGAGTAATTTCTTTTTGATCTGCAGCTGAATATTGTACTCCTAGAATCGTATCAGAAAGAATTCATATATTTCAGTTTCCGGAAATTCATATTAATTTCTAAGCTGTGGATTTGTGCAACGTAAATCTTGTATATCTATTTCATCAGATGTTTTTGTAAGTTTTCGTTTTGTATAACAATAGGTTCTAGTGTGTATTTAGGTTTTGTCTCCGGTTTTGTGCTTTGCACGGACTCTGCCGTTTTTCTAATTTGTCTATGTGTACTTAATCTATCCTGAACTTCATATGTGAGTGTGGCAGTAGGGAAATTTTGTTTCTGAATCCTTAGCATTTAATTATTTGAAAAAAAAAACCCTAACTCCTCTGGATTTTCTCTTGATTGAAATATGTGCTAAAAGTTTTGTAGCACCTTTTATGATAATGGTCAAATCAGCGACATTTATGAATCCGGCTGTTGCTTTTATATGTGTACATCTGACTCACTATCTCTATACATATCTCTTGCTTATTTGCCGATAAAGTGCGAGTTTTTTTATAATCTAAATAGTTCGACGGGTTTACCATTTCTTGCTTTTATTCAGACAGTGTTGCTTCATCAAAGCCACCTGCAAGATTTGCAGATCATTAACTTGTATTTGATCTCGGGTTTGTCTTTTATAAACATTATGATCTTCTTATAAAGGATTTTCAAATTCTTTCATTTCAAAATTTTCATTACCCCCCTCAACCATGGTTTGGTTTTTTAAATATGGAACATTTTATCATTGATCAATGGCAGAGTTCAACTAGAAAACAGAGTTGGATTTAATGAAGATAAAAATAGCGATAACTGCATTTCTCCAGGGTCGTGATCAGCACGTGTGCTATTGGGATAATTCAAAGAGTATCAACTGAAATTGAATATAACTATTACAAATGGAACAAAGAGATAACGGGTACAAACCTGACCAAAATAGTTTGGAAAATGTTCAAGAAAAATAAAGAACAGATATTCAACCTGTGTTGATGCTGGAGCTACTAAAATTGTGAAATCTGTGTCCCATGTTGTCATTTATGGTGTGACATCTTTACTAAGCAGGTTTCTTCCAATCCACAGCTAGAATATGAACTGAAAAATAATTACGTGTCTTCAAATGGTATCAGCTACGTCACTGGAATTGTGTCATTCAAATTATTTGTACTGATTGTTTGTTTAATACAGACAACACAAAGTAAAGAGGAAAAAGAAAACAAGGACAAATGCTAATAAATAAATATGTACTGGATGTTTTGTTGTTGGTGCATTTTAAGCGCTGACAAACATTGTAATGATAAATATAATTTAGGAATGGCTGCTTATTATGCTGTAAAGTCGATAAAGAAAAGCAGACTATTCAATACTGTTCAAGAGTTTATCAATGATGAAGTTAGCCATCTTGAACGATTCAAATGTTGTACTGTGCTCTACAACCTTTATCTTCGAAGACAATTTATCATTCTTTGATATGCTTTTTGTATCATATATCTTGTGTCTGATCAGTAGAAACAATTCCTTTCTTGTTCGGGACAAGACAAATAAAATTTTGAACATGGAATAAAATAATCAATATTAAGGTCATCTTTACTGAAACCTTCATGGCTAGTGGCGTTTAGTCACCTTCGACGTGGTATCTGATTTCAAGCTTTGTTTCAATGCATATAAAATTCTAATCTTTCTTTGAATCAATCTGAAAATTTTGTAATTGGGGTATTTTTTCTATTGTATTTATTCATGTCCTCTCTTGTGGAAGGGGTCTAATTTTTTTCTTCTACTATTTTGTCTTAATCTAAGATTTCTTGATATAATTTCTTTTTCTGTAATTTTGTATAATGTATTATGACAAAGTTTACAATAGCTGCTAGTGTTGAAAGACCCAATTCATTTGTTTTTGAAATTCTCGACACATAGCACATGTCTTGAAGTCCATCATTTTAATTTACGCAATTAAGTTTTAAGTTAATTTTCGCTCTTCAAAGCAATATACATGGAAAATTTACTTATAAGTTAGCTTTGTTTCTACTTATATTTACATTTATCCATCTTACAAATTTACCTGTCAAATAAATGGAACGTGAACAAGACAAAATTAAAGAAGAATCAAAGATTGATAACTAATCAAAGAAATACACTTCACAAAAGTCAAAAGATCCACGTGGAGTTGAACTTGACAGACAACTTGGAAAACGTTGGTAAGAATTTGAAAAAGTCAAAGCTGAACGTTTGAAGAAAGAGTAAGATAAAAAAAAGCTTAAACAAAATCTTTCAATCACACTACGTAAAATAAGCAACACAAAGCTCAAATAATCAAATAATGGATTTTATTTGCTACGCGGTGTTGTAACTATTGTATGTATTCTGATAATTTGGACAAACGTAATGTTATTTTATTCACATGGGTCTTCAATATCCAGTTGCAGAAAATGTTGATGTTAGCAATGAACAAACCAAGGTACCAAAGTACGACGAGAAAATAAAACCATATCTCTGTCGTGCTCTGCACGTATGCCAAAATCTGAATTTTACAACCCAATTCCAGAAATGCTTTATTTGTTTGGATAATAAATAACTTAGCTTTTACCTACAGACAAAAGATAAATATTATGAGCAAAATGTATCATGCGACATTAAGCTTTGCTCTTACAGTAGCCTCTAACATGCTTTTGAAAGAAAGAAAAAAAAGAACTGACATTTAGTCCACCATCAAATATGAATACTATAGAAGCTGTAAAACTAATTATTCTAGTTTCATTGATTCAGTTCACAATCGACTACCTTGTAGTGCATGGACTTTTACCAGATAATGTGTTGCGAAAAGACACCAAATGATCCACAGTTATATTCTCTACCGCTGTCTCTAAATGGTTATAATTTCAGTTTGTAAAATCATTGACGAGATTAATAATGATTTGGTCAGAGATATCGCACACTGTAGGGGTGTTTAAAAGAAATGCTAAGTAGCATACAACGTTTTCACTTGGGCAAGGGGTCAACTTGCTTAAGTTTCAGGTGTCATTAGAATAACAGCAAACGAATCAAGTGCGTTAGGAATAGCTACTGATGTAGTTGTTCCCTTGGCTGTTAGCAGGTTTTTAAAACATTGTTAGCATTCGTTGCAAAGCTTTCAAGAAAACAATTATTTCTGGTAAAGTTTCAAAACACTATGAAATAGCAATATCCGCTATTCGTAAATTGAAGCAACATTGACGTCATAATTTTCAAAGCGATCAGTGACAATCAAATCAGCCATGATTAGCTTAATCTTTTGTACAACAGGTACAAGAGATAAACAATGCATTCAGGATAAAATAAACAATACAGAGATCAAAGGCGTCGGAAATTCAACAAAGCTGGACGACAGAGAATTTTTTTTTTTTTTTTTTTTGTGTTCTTTTTTAAGTTGCAGGAAGGGAGTTAATTGAAAGAGAACAATGAGGTACAATTGTTGCAGCAAAGTATACAAGTTGAACAGAAAAACTTTACGGTGGGAGTCTTTGCAGTGAGCACGACTGTTGACAAAATGAATGTGAACGACAGTATGATTAGATCAAGTTTAAAAAAGACTTACAATTGATATATAACACATGTGAGTCAAAAGATCAGAAGGCTAAAATAACTGAATTTTGCAACACGTTACATGCTGAGGTTGCACAATCTAAAACAGATGAAAAAGAATATGTTGATCAAAACATGGTTCAAATATCGGCGTGATGCAAGGTATTATTGACGAAATATACAAAAGGATAATAAGTGTGTTGAAAGATTTAACAACTTGAATATATGCAGTTAAAATAACTGAAATAGACAAAAAGACTCTTGCATTAATTAATATCATTGATAGAGTTTAAACTTAAAAATACAAAATCATAGAAAATTAAACTCTGACTAAATTTTAACCTGATCTAGGTGTAAAAAAATCTTGCACTGAGTGTTAGAATGGATGATATTAAAAGGAAATGGATAATAACAATAAGGAGTTTGACGAACAAACTAAACTAATGGCTCTGTTAGACTTGCAGCAAGTCCGCCTCTCAATAAAGGTATGCCTAAGTAATTTTCTATCCAATTCAACATGTGCCCAAAATATACCTAAAGTACCTCTTCAGTAACAGTTGACACAGAGATTTGATGATACTGCTATCTGCTGACCATATAGCAGTCTGTTAGCTCTGCTTTTTTTTTCTTTCTTTTTTTTTTGTTGGGGGGGGGGGGGTAATATAATCCGTGCTGCATTCTTTGGGATCCAGCTCACTTACTGAATTTATTTGATAGTCCTAGATACAGATGTTGATTGAGAGCAAATACCGCATATTATATGCAAGCACATATAGTGAAATAACATCGTAGACAGTGTCGGAGATATCTTGGGGTTTGGACCCATTTTAACAAAACCACAAAATTATTTTTCAAACTAATTTATTTTGGCGACATATTAGTTGGAGGTTTTGGTAACATCTGAAGTACTGTAGTATCATTTATTTTCAAGGGTCTCAATATTCCTGGTTTGGTAAAAAAAGACATTTTCTTGGGTACTTAAATTCGTGGTTTGCCGTGCAAAGTTTGCATATTTGTAGGTATTTAATTTCGTGGATTAACCTCTACAAATACTAGTACCCAAAACACAAAATAAAAAACAACAAAACTGTTCTGACAACAAACGACGGTCGCTTCAATGGTTAAAACAATACTACCACCTATATGAGCACAAATCAAACACCTGTCAAGATAGATCACTTACACTCAGCATCAAAGGGAGCCGACGCCATCAACACCACTAAGCTAATCGGTTTTTAAAGTACATGTGTTTAGTACGGCGATGCTAACTAAATTGAAACTTAATCGAATAACTCCTTTGTTTGAGCCTGTCTCATGTATGAACCGACTTCAACCACAAGGCTTTTACCTAGAAACTTCGTCAATCAAGCCAATTCATGCTGAATGGATAATTATGGCTCACGCGAAAATGTGTGAAAGAATGAACCTAATTATCCGTGGTTTTGAGAATGCTGGACTTCTTTATTTTAAAAATGTCAGGACTATTTACCTGACAAACATTTGTGTGTACCAGCAGACTTGTTTGATAATTCAGCGGTTTTGTTCGAAAATCAGTGAAGTGTGAGCTTCAATACACTGCGGTAATTAGTATATATATATATATATATATATATATATATATATATATATATATATATATATATATATATATGCACACACACAGTGTTTCATTTGTAATTGTGCTTCTAGCAATAGTTATAGTATTTTACAGTCATGTTATTCATTGGGACTAAACATGCATGGATAAAACCACAGGGGCTCGTATCGTTGCTTACAATTTACCTATCAATCATATATGTACTATAGTATATGTATGATTGATAGATAAATTGCAAGCAACAATACAACACCCTGTGGATAAAACGAAAAGTGCTTTCACGAGGATTTGAATATATATATGCACACACACAGTGTTTCATTTGTAATTGTGCTTCTAGCAATAGTTATAGTATTTTACAGTCATGTTATTCATTGGGACTAAGCATGCATGGATAAAACCACAGGGGCTCGTATCGTTGCTTACAATTTACCTATCAATCATATATGTACTATAGTATATGTATGATTGATAGATAAATTGCAAGCAACAATACAACACCCTGTGGATAAAACGAAAAGTGCTTTCACGAGGATTTGAATTTTTCGACAATAGTTTCACTTGAATGAAGAATCGATATCAATAAGTATTAAATCTAATTTTCATTTATAGTATAATTTCTTATCCTTTCTTTCATTTTCAGTAATAACAGTATTTGAACATCTTATGCTTTCTCTCGTTTCTCTCTATCCTTATCTCACAACATATTGATTTAAGTCAGTGAGTGGAAATTACAGCTACCGGATACCGTATATATTTGTGCACATTAAACAATATAAAATGCTTTATCATTCTTTTTTAAGGGTTAAAATAAAACTAGCATGCGTAAAAGCTATTAATGTTGACCAGATAACAGAAATGAGATTGATTTATCAAAAAGATTTGTTGATCTCCAGGAATGAAGCGCAGTTAAAGAAAATGAGGGGGTGAGGGGGACTTCTTTATCATATGTGGCTAATTTTTGTTGGGTCTTTAAATTCTTGGTTCAGAGCAACAACGAAATCCACGAAAATTGGTACCCCCACGAAAATATGTGATACTACAGTAAATAAGATAAATTTGCTAATGCCGAATTTTTGATAACTATATTATTTTACCAAAATGTATTATTACTAATTTTCTCTATTAAATATCTCATATTTTGTTTTCATCATTCAGTTAACCATATCATGTAAAGGATTATATTGAATAAGGGCCGTTATGTGCCCCCCTCTCCAATTTTCTTCATTTGATATATATTACAAGTATGAGGTAGTTTGTTTTAGTTTCTGACATAAGTTTTGTGTTCTCATACTGGTTGCTATGGAAACCGTGTGATAAAAAATATTAAAGAAGATAGGCACATTTTTCATCTTTTCCATGTATTTCTCATTGATACCGTATATCCATAAACTATTCACTAAATTTAAAATAGCATTATGTATTTGTATTATTTTTCTGGTATAAAGATGCATAAAATAAAGTTATAATTTGTCAAAAATAATCGAAATTAACGCTAGTAACTCACTAACTTTCAAGTCAACATACTGATCAATTGAAAAACTGTGCCTGTTTGAAATATTGTTTAATATTGTTGGCTGATATGATTGATAATGAGGCCTTCTATTATATTCTGAGTTCTCTTATTCACCGAAAATATTAGTGTTTGTCCCCTTGTCCTTCTGGAAACTAAAGATATTCTGTTTGTAATATTTTCCTTAATTTCGTGGCAATGTACTCACACACACACACATGCACGTACACACATATTTTCACGATAAACTTTCATCGTTCCTCTATCTCCTCGATCTTGAAAATGAATGCCAATATTCATTAGCTTGTTTCAAAGAAATCACTGTGCTAGTCTCTCCAGTATTAAAAATTTTTTTCAAAAACTCTTTCAAAAAAGTATTTTTTTCGGAACACGAATCTGATACCAAAACAGATGCAATATTTGTTGTTACTACACATTAGTATTTGTTGCTTAAATTAGTTTTAAAAAAAAAAAAAAAACATATAAAGAAAATGTAAAATTTAAAGATTTAAATTATCCATTCCATAACTTGGATTGTTAGTCTTATTACACAATCGCAGAAAACCAAATAAATGTTCACTGTTTATTCAAATAGCCTGTCACTGTTATAATCGCCTTCAAAATCTAGACATTTGATTATAACAATTGCTTTCACAATTCATCCACTTAGTCCATACATCACAAGTTAATGTTTTGATTTTTCTTTCTTCCGTGTTCAGTTTCACTTTTATTCTATTGTTTTTCTTGTTGTAAATATCGCTTTGTCAAGTGTGATCTCACCGCATGTAATGGAAATATCAACATTTGCAAGACAATAACTTTTTTTGTTTATATTCCTGTTGTTTTTCTTAATGATATACTTCATCTTCTTCTTGCAAAAATGAACCATTTATGCATTATTGGATTCAATCAAGTCTGCAAAACCCAAATCACTCTGATTATTTTTCCGTCTTGTAAAATAAATTGCTCAAATTTACGCTTATATAACAGAGATAAATATTCAATTTATTAACTTCTGTCTGTATGTTTTTATTTTCTGACATGAGCTTAAAGGTTAAAAAGTATTTGGGCCCATTGTACTAATATCGTAACTGATCGTCAATTTAATGAGTCTATGTCTATCTTAACAGTAATAAGAGGTGTGGATATATGCACCCTGATATAGACAAAAAGATACGAAACCCTTTTATACACTGAAACTGGTGTGTGTGTGTGTGTGAGTGAGTGAGTGAGTGTGTGTGTGTGAGTGTGTTTGTTTGTTTGAGTGTGTGCTGGTGTGTGTGTGTATTTGTGTGTGTGAGAGAGAGAGAGAGAGAGAGAGGGAGAGAGAGAGAGAGAGAGAGAGAGAGATAGAGAGAGATTTACCAATTATTAGGAAAGACATAACTAAGACGATACTGACGAATTCCACTCCACATGCACTTACTAGGCCAAACGAGGCCACAATTGACATCCCGGCCGCAATGACTCCTGGATAGCCAAGATGTGACCTTTGACCTGCACAGTCCCACCTGGCAGTTAGAGTGGCAATACATGCGTAAGTTATCATAAGGGTGAAAGTTATTGAAAATAAAGTTATGTCAGCAGATATTGTTTTGGAGAGTTCATCACCTAGTGAGTCAGAATGTGAAAATGCAATCTCAGTCTATTTTGAGATGAATTCATCTTTCCAAATTACATACATCTCTTCATATTTTCCTCCATCAGTTCGGAAATAATACCTCAAAGCCAGCATCCCAGCCGAAATTAAGATAGGGCCATTGACACGGACATCACCCACCCGGTTTTCATAATATATCATACCTCATTCTGGATGGTGAAAAACTGGGTATGTCACATGACCACTGCTAACTGCTGCGATAAATTCAGACGAAAAGTAAAAATCGCCAGCAACAACACAACCTCTAACATCTCTTGCACAAAAGTTACTTAGGCTAATATTTCCGGTATCATAGTCAACAGTGATAGATACAATATAATAATATAATTGTTTCACTTCTTCTAGTACTGTCTTTTCCATCACGTTTCCAGAAGTCGCGCGAACAATGACGTTAGCTTCTAGACCTTCGTCTGCTTGCTGAATGGGAGCAACACTGATTCCGCTCATATCTGGAAACAGTGTCCGAACATTTTCGCTGTCCTGGTGGGCCTGGCGGTTCATTGGTGTATACACAGTTGCCGTGTCAGTTTCTGAAGTAAGTTGTATCATTCCTATTCCAAGAAGACCGTTTGCAAGAACGCTGGCAACGATGAATTTCCACCGATGTCTTGCCAAGAAGCGACCATAGCTTGCAAACGCTCCATCGATCTTGGATTCAACTCTCGAATAACAGGCAGTAAAACTCATCTCGAATCACTGCATTTAACCATCTTAATCAACCATATTCTAAATGGATCAGAATTGTGGAAAGTGAATGCCTAATAACGTAACGTAAGTTGATTGGTTTAGACACAGACTTCAAGTTTCGGAATGACAACGAGCCGTATAAATGGGGTACACTTTCATTCTTTAGAAAAGGTCCATGTCTAAGCTGTGTAGTCAACAATACCTAATATGGACTGCAATGACCACCCGTGAAGCACGATCCGGTAGTTGGCATCACAATATTAATTGAGACATTGAGCTATTATTTCATCTTATTGTACTTCCAAAGAAAATCAATATGATTTATTTTCTGATAATAACCGAAGATTTGCAATGCAATAAAGAATGTTCCCTGGTATTCAATAGAGAGCAGCTCAACAGACAAAAGCAAAGTCGTTATTGAGTTCAGCATCAGGATTAATGCGTTGGATAAAAAACACACAGGTATGATTCGGTCGGCTCCAGAAAGGCCACTTGCATTAAAATTTCTTGCTATTTAATTCAAATGTTATCATTTCCAGAAAATGCAATATAAGCTATACTGTTTTTTTTATTTTTTATTTATTTATTTTTTGTTATATGATATACGATGTTAGTGCCTAACATAAGTAATATAGTCTTGGTGAGTCTAAACTTATAACTAATACACTGGATACCATAAAAATGTCAAAACATGAAGGGAATGTAATATAAGGAAATTAATTAGTAAAGTGATACCTTGACTAGCATAAAGAGGAAAATCAATTATTTTGATTTATCAAGCATTCTAAACACATTTTTCTTTTTTTATTTTGTGCAATTTGAAGAATTCTTTGCAGAAAATATTTCTTTGTTTCTTTTAAAGGTGATAAACACCAGACCTAGGCCAGATTTCTTCATTACAAATTTACCCTTATAAAACTCATCGGTACGGTACATGGTTTCATACATTTGAATTTAATTTAAAATGACCAGGCTAGATCGGCTGCAGTTTTGTGTCAATAGTCAAAACACCTTACTCTAATTGTCAAACAGACACTAATTAAACCCTCTCGGCAAAACACCTTTACGTGGGTTTGGCCCAACCTGGAAAAGTTGTTGTGCGTCCCTGATGCACACCAATAAACAATTAGTAAATTAGAATCCCTAATATAAGAGTCCATCTCAGTAAGCAAGGTAGACTAATGTAGCGGTGATTCTGAGAAAAAAAAAAACAAAAAAAAAAACAACAAAAAAAAAAAACAAAAAAAAAACAAACAAACAAAACAACAAAAAACAAAAACAAAACAAAATAACTGCAGAACTTAAATCTGGTATTCCGCAATCAAATCAGGTGTTGATTGTGCGTTTTGAAGATGGCAAAGTAATACTTTGAAGGTTCTATCATGGCCAAAAAGCGTCTTTCCCAAGGATATACCATGTTAGCCAGTCTGGGCTGATCCGATGGTGGGAATCGAGCCCCCGCCTCCCCGCACACACACACACACACACACACACACACACACACACACACTTCTTGTGATGAGTAAAACGCCTTAAACACCAAGTCACTCTGGCTCTCTCACTCATGCTGAAACTTGGAATCACCAGAAGAATGTAATTGCAAGACTTAGATTTTTAAATTCTTTCCGATGTGAACAATTACCTAATGTGAAAAACTGTATTTATATACTTTCTACATTTCGCTTTTTTGCTTATGCATTACAACTTTATTTTCAACAACAACAACAATAACAACAAATCAACGACCACAGTAATTTTACTACTACTACTACTAATAATAATAAACATTAACTTTTTTGCAGAGGTTGCGAAAGGAAATGATTTATCATAAAATTATCATTATCATCTTATTATGCTTTATCACTGTCCTCGCATATCAGCACTATTAATTACATGATTGCCTTGACCTACTGAACTACTGAGAGCTGTTAGCAGATTTTAATAATTTGCAAATGTAGTCCCAATGGGTTACTGGCTGACTGAAAGGCGGTTCTAGGGTACAAATTTAAGATGCTATCAACCACGCCTATCTAACCAAATTTAATGTGTGTATTATGAATGACGATTTATATTATAATTTTCAGAAAATAATATCCATGCCAATATAAATTGAAAAGTATATCATGAATATTAAACGTTTCCAGAAAATGGCAGGTTTCAGCGTATTTACATTTTCTTTTACTGCATTAAAAAATATCGGAGTAATATATACATAAATATGTTGTTTCAATCATTCTAGTCCAAGGATGTACTGGATGCGAAGTTACTCAGATATTCCATCATTTATCTGTTTATTACCTCTTGTTTTCATTTTGTTTTTGAGAAAAGCCACAGTAAATTCGTGTACATTATTGGAAATCAATGGCGACAATTAATTCTTAGGCTGCATGTACAATCAGTGGCTGTATTATGTGGATTAGTCAAGTAATCAATCACGTGCTGGGTTTTCTCTCAGCTCCTGTTTTGCATAATTTTTATTATTAATATCTTTACTGTCCAATACATTACCAAACACAACTACATGTTCCTTTCAAAAACTTCTGTCTGTATAAGTATTGACACATGTTCAGTTTCATTGTCCGGAAGAAGCAGAAGCTCAGCTCGCTATCCTTTGAATTGTGTTCGACCCTCGATTATGCGTAATTCGCCCCCCCCCCTCAAAATATCATGTCCTTGGAATTAAATATTATGACTACTCGTAGTCTTAATAGCTGAATTTGAAAGATAGTTTGTACAAAATAGAGGTCATTTAAGCTGACACTAGCTAGAAATGAAAAATATATATAATTAAATCCGTGAAAATGAAGATGCTTACAAAATGTAAACATTGTCCGCATTAATAAGAATGACTTCTGCCATAAGGACATATGCATCGATTAATTAAAAGGCTGAGAGAGAGAGAGAGAGAGAGAGAGAGAGAGAGAGAGAGAGAGAGAGAGAGAGAGAGAAAGATAGAAAGAATACACTTAACGATAACTAAACTGCGCGGAAGGAATTATCATATAGCACTTATCTGGATGCAGGATTTCAAACTGCAGTTTCCTTTTCGTTCCACCAACTAAATAATTGTATGCGACCTAAGTTTTACGGTTCTATGTTTGGACGTTGCAGTCTAGTGCATTCCTACAAAGTCAAGTCAAGCAACATCTAGCCCAGCATTATGGCGGCAAAAATAAAAATAAATAATAATAAAAAAATCCATTTTTCCTCTAGATTAGCAATGTAACCGTTTAATAAACATTACACGTTGTACCCCGAAGACAAATGCTTTTGAGATATGAATTTTTATAAAGCGATTTATGTGACGGTCTGTGACGTCACCTGACTGTGACAAGCAGACGAATCTTGCTTGACAGATTAATGTACAGAGAAACGATGCAACACCAAATATAGCAACCTGCTGTCAACCTAAAATGCATGATATTCACCGATTTTTTTTTTGATCACTTCATAGGCCATTTGGATATGGCATTACTTTGAGCGATGATAATATCTCTAGTGTCCATTCTCCTCTCCGAAACCAATTATGGTTTCAAGCCTTTGTGTTTGCAATAACGTCCGTCTGCCTGTCCATCTTTCTTAAAACTCAGCATCTTGAATGTACTTAAACATTAAATTGCAGAGGAAATTATGTTATATAAGAATCAGTAGATTGCTTACTTTCTACAAATACAAGTACGTATTCCAAGTAAGTCAGCTATAAACGTGTTTCTCATCATACATTCAAATGTTAAACGTATATAATAGACGTTAGGGGAAAAAATAAAAACAATAATGTATCCCTTTAGATAAGTCTTTTACTAAATAAACAACACTATAAAATCGAACAGCGAAAAGTTGGAATTCAAATTATATTGATACTAATCTATATGTGACTTATTTGATATACGTCTTAAATTACGACTGCAGAAACTTGAAAACGCATTCAATAAAACAAATGGATCATTTACCCTTACTATTTTATAAATTTTATTTTTTTACCACGTTTTATTACTTATATCTAAAAGTCAATAACTTATATGTATTCTGATATATCAGTTCCTAAATTTCAAACCAAATCATGAAACATATAGAAAATTTTCCTTTATAACACTGTTATATATTTACAAAATTCTAATTTTAATACTTGCGACACGTGGTCTAAATTTATGCTTATTGAAAAAGTTTTATTTTATGTTCTTCAAATGGTCCAGTCTTAAATCGTCATACAAATACTGGTCATCGGTAATCCCAGTGGATTGCTGACTACGGAAAGAGAGAAGCTACCTTACAGTCATCAGGAAGCAATTACCCTTGTACCGTTTGTCTCAGTCTTCGCTGACTGGACTCAGACACATAGGTGATTTTCTGTTTATAGCATTTACCAATTCATCTTGCTATAAGGTTTATTTGTTTGTTTAAACAAAACAAACAAACAAGCCTTATAGCAAGATGAATTGAATTTAGGCAAAATGTTCAGTTTATTTTCTTTGTTTTAAAGAAGTTTACATGTGAATGAAAAAAAGCAGCAAGTATAGTTGATAGGTCAATAAATGCAAAAGGCAATTAAATTTGAAATAGCTGAATCTGTTAGAAGTTCCAAATACAAAACAATCTTTGCAAAGGGATACCTTTCTAACTTTTCAGGTGAACACTATAATATCATGCAAGGAATGTTAGAAGATACAGTCGTTTGCAAACTGGAAAACTTGAATCGAGAGAAAGTAGAAGGAATTGTTTTACGAACAAGAGTTGTCACTGTATGACGAACAAGATGACATATACAAAGTTGAAATCATTTAAAAAACAAAGTAATGAATGGTAAATGCTATGTACTATTTAAATGGAATGGATATAACATTTACCAGTTCACGGTCGGCTAAAAACATTACACCACTGAAACAAATGACGTCTAATTCGTGGAACGGAAATGAGTTGGCAGAAGCGCGCTGCATAAATAAAAAAATAGCAACGAACATGATACATTTTAGTTTCTGAAAGATAATGAGGTTTTAGAACACATCACGTTGCCCTAGCGCGTTTTTTTCAGAATTTTATAGTAATTGAAATAAAACTGCAAAAAATAAATGGTACGATCCATATATGAGATACAATCGTATAAGTTACAAAGTGCACAGGAGATGCAATCAATTATAATTTGTGATAGAGGAAATGGAAAAACGAAGATCAGTGAGAACAAAGTGTTATTGCAGTGGAGTAAAGTAGAACACTAGAGAGAGTAATCAACAAGGAATTACATGCGAATGTGGAAAAATAGTAAATAGAGGCTCAAGATTCCTGCAAAATAGAAGTGGAAGCACAACTAAAGGTAAAGCAAGATTAAACAAAACATCATATCACATGTAATAGGCGTCTTAGGTGCACAATATGGAAGCACAGCATCTATTACACAGTATATTTCCACTGTTTAAGATATTGCTGAAAAGTTAATGACGCTATTAATTTTAGGACAGGGTGATTACAGCAGTGATGAAAGGATTACAAAGGATTTCAAAAGTGAAATTCGACAAAGCTGTCGTGTGTGATAGTATCTTCTTGTTACCTTAGTGACATAGTTATGGAAATGGGTAGTATCGTTGGATACAACAAAATGTACAGAAATTCATTGACTAGTTCAAACTGGGGTCCAACACTAATACAGCAAATTGTAGATGATACAATAGAAGACATAGTGAGTAAATTTACGTAGACAAGAAGGATTATGATGAAGATGGTCATAGTGTCAGATCTGCTGGTGTGATTAGCTTTTTAAATGTTCATATGACACTTGTCAATTTAGAAATACCAAAATAAAATACTGACTATCACATAAACAATAATTTATATTGATACTAATAGATGGAGGAGCTGCTATTGTTTATGTTTGAAACAGTTTACGAATTTATATTCCATACAGATGTTTTGTTGACACCTCGAACAACAAAATGCAAATAATAAACCCGCTAATACCAAAATATGTAAAATAGCATGTTCAACCAAGAAAGAAGCAATTTGGACAGCACGCCTAAGCAACCAAATTATCATAGTACCAATTACACCCGTTAAGCTAATGCTTATTCTTTGGCAAAGTCAAACAAATAATTGACGATATTTATGAAACATTTTTAGTATTGTAAACGAACGAATCATCTTTGACTCTTGTTGGAGAACTACCGCCACTTATTCCTCTACCATCACCAGTTATAACACCTCTCACACTGTTAACTTCTCACACTGTTAGCAATAAACAGAGCAACAGTTGATGAAGCTATAGAAGCAATAGTAACATCCTTTGCTTTGAATGACAGTTATACTTATTATCAAATCATTTATGTATTCAACGACGAACTTGTAAATATTTTCATTATTTGTTTCAACTAGTTCTGACCTTAACATTTAACATTGTCTAGTTCATTTTGTAATCTACGTTTTTCAGGATTAATAGTTTATTCCCTTATTTATCTGGAAGTCTTTTAACCTATTCGTCATAATGTCCAAGTTCTACTTGTAATGATTCTATTTTTGAGGCGGCAACATCAAACCTTTTATAAATATTACCTAATCTCTCCATCTTTGTGTGTAGTAAAACATCTTCAGACAATTTCTTCTTAGACTTTATAGCTAAAAGGCACCTTTTTGAAAGCTTTGTCTAATTTATTAATTAAGTCACTCAAATCATTATTTCCTTCTCTTAGTCCCCTACTTAATTCGTTTGCATCAGTCACAATTTATTCCATCAATCGTATACTCCAGTATTGGCTGTCATTGTATAACAGTAAGTTCTTATTGGTATTTAGGTTGTGTTGTGCTTTTTGAACAGGCTCAGAAGTTGGACGTTGTACAGTCTTCGAAGTTTATCTAGTCTCCCTAAGTCAATTTAATCTTACCTCCAATTCATATGTTATGGAACAGCATTTTATATTTGCTAAATCCTCAGTATTTAATTCTTGGAAAAAAATTCGATCTTTTGTTATTATGTTCTCAATTAAACTAGGTGCAAAATGTTTTCTATCACTATTTTTGATGAACTTTAAAATCAGTTACCGGATCTGAATATGGACTTGATGGACACATCATCCTTATTATCATCATACATGTGCTTTGCCTATTTATTTACAAAGTCCACGACTACCCTGTATTCAGATTTTCTGAACTGTTCCTCCAACTTAATTTGGTATGAAAACATAACAGACTTTGCTCAAACCATTAGACAAATGTGCTGTATTCTCAGGTTGTAAAAAACAGGAATCAGAAAATATCGAAGACAATGGAATGCCAAGGGCATTCCACTCCAAAGACGACGCAAAGCACAATACATAAAACATGCACTATAAATCAATGTGTACTGGTTGCTTTTGTTATCGTATATACTCGTGCATATGTCGAGTCCAACGGCAAACTGCACAGACCCAGATATGTGGTCGCATAGTGCGCCAGCAGATCTGGATCTATGCAGTTTGTTAGGAGTAATCAGTGGAACAAACAACATAGACCCTGACTTGCCGGCGCATTATGCAACGGCACATCAGGGTCTTTGCTGTTTACAGTTGGAATCTAGTTATAAGCGAGTATATACTGTATTTATGTATATTTACCTCTGACTAGCAGTGTTATGACAACTCTAATTTTACGAGTAACTGCATGTCATGCAATTAAGTCTCTGAGCAACAAAAAAAAATAGACAATACTATTCATGATTTCAATGATGATAAAATTTGCCGTTCTAAATGATTCATTTTGTTTTCTTTCTTGAGTTCTTGTATCTATTTCAGGAAGGCACTTGATTATTTTTGGATCTATTTTCACCTGTTATCATCTGGTTTGTCTTTGATAAATGAAAGCATTTTATTTTATGCTCCAGGTCAGAAAAATCAAAAGAAGCACATGCAAAACGCAATCAATGTCTAAATCTTTGTCATTAGCATTTTTTTATGGTAAAATTCAATTGATGGAACGCAAAGTATTGTTAACGTCGTATCTAAATTTTAGCTTTGTTTCCATTATTTTTAAAGTCTTACTTTTGTGTTAAGAACTATCTTGAAATTATCATCACTGCGGATCTTTCTCTCAGGTATTGATTTCTACCATTTCCTCGTGTAAT
>JAQPZY010001462.1:2555000-2612500 GCA_029931535.1 Margaritifera margaritifera
TGCTTAATTTATCAAAGTTGGATGAAACATATACTGGTAATCAGGCAGAAATTTTGAAAGAATCAAAATGATATTATCAAAAGCTATATTATTGTCATCAATTGGTTTCAGTTTATCTTCGGTCTCCCCTCAGTTATAGGGATATTTCTAAACTAGACAGTGTTCAGAAAGAATCTTTGAAGAAAGTGACGGTTAGTTATGCTCAGGTAAACTATATAATCTGCACTTCAAGGGTTTAGGTTTTTGTGAACAATCTTTAGAACGGATGACTGAAAAGAGCTAGAATATTCACATCCTTAAAATAAAGGTTTTTACTGTAGTATTTTAAATATTTATACTTAACGGTATGTAATACAACATGGCAGAAAAAGTTACGTTTGCAGAGGACAATACAAATTCAACGTAAAACCATGACGAGGTAAAATGTCTCCGCTCATTATTGCTGACGCTACTCGCACAAGTGTCAACGAGTGTTCAGCTCTGAGAGTCTTGAGATAAGTTCATTGGAATTGAAGATCGTTATGTAATATAATTTACTACTTCAGGAAGAACTACCTTTCTATGAAAAGGTATCGGAAAAACTGGTGTTAATGTTTCCAAATAATTGTTACTTACGTCATGCATAACGAATGGGAGCAAACTATATGACATTGTCAAATACCAGAGGACAAATGTCAAGTTGTTTTAGAAGGAAACGAAGTCTGCAAAAAAAATAAATAGACCCTGATCTGCCGTCGCATAATGGGATGGCAGATCAGGTCTATGTTGTTTGTTCTACTGATTAGTCCTTACAAACTGCATAGACCCAGAACTGTCAGCGCATTATGCGATGCGATTATCACAATAATAAATTCCATATTTTGCTGTAAAAGTGTATGACATAGAACACAACTATGCAATGTATATATATAAGAAACAGTTGAAGTTTAGTGTAAAATTGACTTTGTGATTTACTAGTACATTACAATGAATTCAATCAGATTTACAAAGTGGTGTGCTGATGTATGTTTGGATATCGTTTGATGCTTTTTGGGAAGATTTAATGTATGATGTAGTGTTATAGTTTCAAAGGCTCGGTATTTCCATGCCTTGACACTCGTGAACTGACTTTGACTCAAAATCATTACTTGGTTTATTTCCATTTTGCCTCTAAATCGTTTTACTTGATATTTCAATGACACGGGTTTGAGGACCGGTAATTGTTAAATCTTTCTTGAGATTGAACTGCATTGATTTTATGGACAATGTGAAGTTTATTGTTTATGCCAAGATCTGCCAATCGATCTTGTAAAGTGTACTTAAATTTATGTTCGTTATTATCCAAGTGTGTCGTAATTTACCAAGTTATCTCTAATTAAGTACCCAGTGACATATATCCTAATTCTCTCAAGCCTCCTTGTATAGGTTTTATTTGTGTTGTAACAGGTGAATATTGAATTGAAACTGAATGTCAGTATTGCACCCTGTTACAAACGAGATCAGGAAATGAAAACATTGATATGATCTCATTACTTCAGTTTGCACATTCATATTGCTTTAAATTATGTTGTTTAGTATGAAGCATAAACATAAACATAAACTTTGTATTTACAGGACAAATTCTCCTTTCAAAATGAAATATAATACAGTTCTTACAGTAACGTGTGACAAAAGAACCCTATATTCAATTCAAAAGTAAGTATTTTTTGAACAGTCACCAGTCACCAGTGGGAAACATGTATTACCAAGTCCTGAATTTCTAATTATTTTCAAAACGATGAATGTAAGAAAATAAACATATTTTTACTAAGTAACCATGCATATCCCTGAGTTATTATAATGGTAACTTTGCCTTACTTTTTATCATAAGGTCTAATATAACCATATATACCTTGAATATCGAGATTTGGGGAGGGATTATCTTATACATGAAAACCTTTCGAGCAATACACTCAGCAAGGAAAGTATATGTTCTTTACCCATCCTGCATTATAAACATCATTATGTTTAGATACTGTACACAACAAATCCGCCGAATAAGCTAATATTCGTGCTTTATTTCTTTCTTGTTTTACATTTTGTTCACATTCTCCTTGGGTTGTAACTGTGACGAGTATATCTTGGCACTTGACAATAATTACAGATTTCAGGTGAATCCGGAAAGGAGAAAATGACGATAATTACAGATTGACTGTAGTGTATCCATGCATAAGATAGGCCCTTGTGCTTATGGGTACAACTTGCTCGGTCCCACATGATCATCGATACCTCCTGCTCATCTTAATATTTTACCAGCCATCTTGGAAGGACAAAACTCGGTAACATTGTGTCTGAAATCAACTGTCATCGCAATCTCTGAGGAGAGCGTGAGACAAAAATATGCACGTTCGTTATCCAGAATAAATTTGATCATATTTCCACAACACAACTTTATTTATAAATATGCTAAAACCTTTAAGTATTCTTGTTGAAACTCTTCCACAATTGAGCAATTTAGATGCGCAAAAATACCATAAAAACGTAGCACAATGCAACACTCTATTTGATTGATAAAACAAATTCAATTTGATCTGAAAAAATCATATCTCAAGGATTAAAATTAACCTGCTATACTCTGTAAGGCGGAAATGAATATAATTGACTGTATGTGGTCCGCTCTTTTCAATAGACAGAGCACGTGATGGGAGACAATTAGAGGTGTATTTGTTATATTTTTACGTAAAGAATATAATTTTAGAGTAGCCTGCCCAAACACGACATGCTAGCAGTTTTGAATGGTGCTTCTCGCAAGCGAATATAAAATATGCCTTTCTGGCCATTACAGCGCACAAGAAAGAAATCTAACACTTTGATCATTGGGAGAAAAAACTTAGAAAAGAAAACCAACCCTGTATGAACCGCACTCATGTATCTTCATGGGAGGTAATAGGTGGTTCACACCATTTTCACGTAACACCCACAGAAATAAGGACCGTAGTTGACTGAGCTACAGCTGCGCCTACACTAATCCTTATACAAAGTGCACTTCTAGATGACTCCATTTAAACGTTTAGTACACTCCAAATTACACGCATAGTGAGCAAGTTATTGCACTTTGGTGAACTAGGCAGTGCACTGTGGTGAACAATGTAGTATTCTAAAGTAAACAATATGTATGTATGTATAGGATTTAACAGTACATCAGCACAGTCCTGGCTATATAGTTCCGTCCAAGTTTAGGTATCCCAAAAAGTCATATAAAATAAAGATATGGGACAATAAGAGTAAAATCCTTAAAATACAAAGACAATTTGTTACATATATAAACCGTACTCTGTTACAATGTCCAAGACCCTCACATCTGCAATATCATCAATGAACGCATCCCAGGGCAAAACGTTGCCTACTTTAGTCGCCTCTTACAACATGCAGGAGGGCGCCCATAGCGCAAGATTTTTTTTTCTGGGGTGGGGAGGGGAGGTCTAATGCACAGTAGTGAACAAGACGTTACACTTGGTGACATTGTTATTGAATGTAGGCATTATAAATAGCACATACATGTATCTACAAAAGGAGAAAATAAATCTCAAAGTATCTGGGATATGTCTCATGGGTTAAGCTATAGGGATTCACCTTGAGGTTTAATACTCCGGTAACGTATTTTTTTCCAAAGTCGACCATGATCTAGTAATGGCCCATCCATGCATCTACAATTGCCGATTTTGGAATACTATTTTACAATTTTTATAGCCTATAATAATCGCTCACACCTAAATATTTGTCGGCTCTGATAGTGTGAAACAAAACTGTGAAGAAAATGAATCTCATACCCACCTTAGAATAAAATTGATGGCAAAGCGTCTGGAGTAATTTTCAAAAGCACAATCAATATTGTTTCAAATAATACATGTAGCCCTGTATGACTGCACATTATTCACTAAAATCATATTACCCTTGACTCTTGCAACACTCCGCTGCAGTATTACTGACAGGGCTGTGGCTACTACAAATGAACTTTCGCTGCTGTGAAACTAGCAACAGAGTTATATTAGGCACCGTACACGCCTTTCGAAAGGAATATAACCAGTTAAAAAGAAATGCACAAATATATCTGTTTCCCAACTGTAGCAATCTGATGATAAACCAATAATATAAAATGGCTCATTTCCTATCTTTTTTGGAACTATATTCCTGTCTCATTCGCCGTTTTACACTGATAAAACACAGGCTCTTGTACTCGTGCATGGTAATAGTTATTAGAGTTTGAATCTAGGGACACTTGTAATCTAATCAGCGTACATATATCAGGTGGAAATGTCACTCCGCATGACCATATAAACAAAAGTTTGACTTCACGTTTCAATTTACTGTGGTATAAACAGTCTTTGAAAGTGGACAGGGTAATCGTAAACCAAGCACCATTAGTGAAACCAGGCGATAATTCAACGTGATGTGTGTTGTTCCTATATCTCCAACATATTCAACGATTCTTTGGTTCTCGATAGAAGCGTTGATTAAAGATTTTAAAAAATTTGTTTATCTTGCAAACGAAAAGTAATCATTTCTTACGTTTGTGATTTCACAGTATGGCGAGATTGTTGCTATGTAGAAGCGTATATACTCGCTTATAAATGGAGTCCAACTGCAAATGACGCAGATCCTGATCTGCCGTTGCATAATGCGCTTGCAGAACATGGTCTATGTTGTTTTGTTCTACTGATTATTCCTAACAAACTGCAGAGACCCAGATCTGCTGGTGCATTATGTGCCGGGAGATCTGGGTCTGTGCAGGTTGTAATTGGACTCGTCTTATAAGCGAGTACTTACGGTACCAGCTACCCGTCCAGTCCTAATAATAAATTTCGATTCTTTGAAATCAAAGACATTGTTAAAATGACAAATACAGTTGCATATATAATGTTCATAACTCTCTACTGCATAGGTGATATAATGTTCTAGAACGTATGTAAAGGTAATTTCTATCTAGTGTTCATTGTGAAAGTAACAAATATATGTTATTTCATAAGCCTTTTAGGCATCTCCTGATGCATTTTGAATGACCTGGAATAGTAACATAGTACAATATGAAATGAAGCATTATTAATAATAAATACTGTGTGTGATTTTAATTTCTATGTTGAGCTGGTTTATGATGGAAAAGTCCGTTTACGTTGACATTTGATTCCCTATATTCCCATAATAAGGTACTTCAATTGAAATTCTACATCAGCGCCATACTGTCACAATTGGAAATATTTTATAAGAAAACTACTTGAACATATAAACAATACAAAACATAAACTGGGAAGTGCTTCAAAATCATTAAAAAGCACTTAGTTAATGAAAACCGACCTGTATAATATTTTTTAAAAAATATTTCTTATATTTTTCCTACTTTTGCTCTATTGTAAAGAAAGGGAATTAATTAAGGCCTTTTTCAAAGATTGAAATATTAATTTCCTTTTTATTTATTTTTTTGTTGCTGAGTATATTTCATAGAGATTCGAACAAATGATATACTACATACCAATTTCATGCCTTGATAGAATTATAAAGAAATGTCGAAAAATGCAATGAGCATATGAGTCATGCATGGTATTTTTTAAAATAGACTTTACTATATCAAGACGTTTGCTAGAGTTACTCGGCTTCAGTAGCTGTACAACAGCTATATTTTCAATCGAGTAAACATTAAACAATTTCATGAATACAATTCTTTGCTGTGTAATTTTGATTCGCTCACGGCAAAATGCGGCAACAAGCAAAAACCCACGACTGACAGTCATATTACACGCATACCTGTAAACCGACGTCTATCAAATTTTCCTTATTGAAAGTACAGTTGTGGTCGGTAATGTTAATAGCGATGAAAATTTCCTAAACATTCCTGAAATATATATTATGAAATGACTTATGTGCTTGTTTACATTTTACTTCTTTTCCTATCTTCTTTCACTTCACCTAGTTCTGTAAATATTAATCCGCCGACGTATATATATATTCGGGTATTGTCAGTCCTTTGTTCTTAATACCTGTCTAAAGATAATGAAAAGTACTTGACATTAGCTAATTATCATACATAAACCTAATATGTATGCAAAATAGGATATATATTGAATTTGCTTGTAAGAATGAGAACAATTGTAGTTGTGGTATGTGTTACTGTTAGTGTGTGAGAAGGCACTTCCTGTAAAGCCAGAGTGTGGTTCAAATTGAGAAAAAGACACATTTCGACAAAATTACAAACTGATCAGGTAATAAGATATATGAGCAGTTGCATACTTTAAAAGAAGAGATTTCGTTCAGTTTTCTTGGATGTTACAATTGTCAATAATCGTGAACGTTAAAATAAGTAAATCGCAACATGCTTAATGACAGTGAATATGACTTGTATACATGTATACATCCGTGGGCTTTTCTATTGTGGATTTTACGGTGTGTCGAATAAGCCACGTGTATATACAGAAAGACATGTGAGCTGAGAGCATGAAAATATTCCAGACTGTTAATTTTGGGGATCACATAATGTTTGGGACTGAAAATTGTGTCATTATTATTATTACCAAAATACATGTATGTATTGTCTTCATCATAAAATGCTGCTTAAGGCCAGTACAGGCCTCCCAATTTTTTTTTAGGAACTACTGTCACTGTTGTTCAGGACTGACACAAATCCATTTTATTTGCAAACAGAATGTGCAAATAAACGGCTAGTTTTATACAAAATCCATTTCTCCTTGCTACTAAATGAATTATTCATAAGTGTCAGTGACATTCATTTTTCACTGCATAGAGTGGACAAAAAGGCATGGCATTGTTTCTACTATAAGTAATTTATTCACACACTCACTGGTAAATTTTAGAGGATACTTAACTGAAATAAATGGAACATCAATACTACCATAAAGTTTAGTCATTTCTTCACAATCACCTGTACTGAATTGTGCATTACCAATAGCCCTTAAATAATGTTAATTTACACGTGCTCATAGACCATCATAATGTACAAGATACGTGAGCTTTGCGCCTTTTGTAATGCTTATATAACGCAAAAATAAATACAGATTGCACATAAATTATCTACATGCATTTCACCAGTATAACGAGCAACTCAGCATTGTTTCTCCCAGTTGTCAAGTAAATTGTTAGTACCAAATTCTCCCTCACAGAAGCCATCTAACGGTAATTCCTATCCAAGTATAGTGTGGGAGATTAGCTGACATTACATTTCCTGTTGGTCGTGTCTCGTGTTCCTTCACCATTCTAGTCGGTCACATTTGCCCTGCGTTTTCAGTTTATGTATACATTAAAACATTTTGAATTCTTTCACATGCCATTCTAAAGATGAAGAGCAGGCTGGCTGAGTTCACACTCTCGCCAAGATGCTCACAAAAGATCCAAGTCACTCAGTCAAAAGTCTTATCACAGAATATCATTTTTACACAGTATAGTTTACTAGCTTTAGTGTCATACAGCATTCTGAATTGTCTTAGTACCATATGCACTTGTATTAAATCAAGTTATCAGAACATTTCATAATTTCTATTATTTCTGAGGAAAGCTCTGAACAATCACAAGAGATTCATCTTAATTTGAGGATATATAGTTTCTGAAATGAGGAAAATGCTGAAATTTTGTTTCAAAATGTGAAGAACGCCTTTAAATACTTGTCGGAGTTATTGCAAATTGTCCATGATCCTAAGACAAATATTCTCTTTTTTTTGTGATATGACAGATATACCCAGTGTATTAAGAACAACCAGAACAAATCGCATACTGGTTTGCGGTGGTAAGTGTTTGTGAAAGTTTTGGCTGTAAAACAGCAATTTGAATACCGAATTTCTTTACTTGCCACGGTAATACTGTTAACAGAAATTTAGCAGGAACTTGCAGCTCGCGATAACATTATATACTACAATATATTTTCTCCTCGCTGTCAAGCAAACCAGCAACATTTAAATTTTAGTCAAAACGATGAACACAGAAATTTCCCAGCTAAAATCGACCAGAAAAATATAAAAAATGCTATGTGTGTCCCAAATTAATGCGTAGAAGCCACAGAGAAAAGCTATGATGATATAGCCATGAAGAAGTCTATGAACCAGTTACGCTGCCATTAAAGGTGCGTTGAACGTAAAGCGTATCATGTGGGATGCAGCAGAGACACCATTCTACGAGATATTTACCAGATATATACATTGGAGGCTATTGGTACAGAAGTATGATCCTGGAAACATTTCAAAGATAGAAATAAATTTTTGATGGTATGTCCACTGAAAACAGCAACACATATTGTAGTACCTAGGGCCCGTGAAAACTTGAAACTGTTGATGATTTTAATTCTTACTCTTCCGGCTTTGTTAACATCGCTTGCTGTACTCGCATTAACTAATCAGGACCACCTTCCTTAAATTATATCATTTTCAGCTTCCTGACATAAAAGTGCCGATGGTTTAGAGTGATAAATATACAAAAATTGATAAGATTACGTCGGTGAAAGAAAATGTATCGTTTCAATGAATAAATACCTTATGCATATGTATGACTTTCACAGAGCAATGCTTTATACAAGCAGTCAAAGATGAGCAAGTTATATCCTTGGATACAACAGTGGTAGAGGGGGCCACTCGAGGGACGAGCGGGGGATGGTTCCTGTGTTAAAAAGGGTAATAAAATGTGAGGGCTCTACGGGAATTTAACATAAGCGCCATCTTGGTTCACATGGTTTATAACAGTGTAGCATGAGATGACGGTCTGCACTCGAAAACAGAAAAACCCTATGACGGCACGTGAGTCTGTCTGTTTCGTAACAGTGTGGCGTGTGTTTGGAAGAGAAATTGGAGTGTGCTTACCCTCGAAATGAAATGTCGTAGAAGAGAACTGCGTTAAATAGGGTTCACGGTTTATAGAGACAAACGGGAAATTAACATGGCAAAATGAATGCATCTGATTGGTTAATCTTTGTTACCACTCTAGAGACTATTTCTGACATGATTTTAATCAAACATGGTAAATGGGCTTATACCATCATACTCTTGGATGAATTTGATTATGAGCAAGATCACAACATAGTAATGATGTGATTTTTACATCAGATTGGCTAAGTTTGTCAATACTCTAGCAGCAGTATGTCTGGTTAGCTTTTGATCAAATTTGTTAAATAGTTTTATAATATCAACATTTTGGATGAGTCTGATTGTGAGCAACATCCACACATATGCATGAGGTAATTTTATATCTGGGGGCCTGTTACTTTCTAGAGATGATCGGATTTTGCTCTCACTTGGTAAGTTTATATCATCTTGCTTTTTTGACAAATTCCGTAATAACAGTGGGGTCTGCACATTTTAATAGGATGATCTTGCATCTAATTGGCCGAGTTTGTTCTCATCCAATTTTGATTAAACTTATTAAATAGTTTTTACTATCAAGATCTTTGATGAGGTCAGTTATTAGCAAGATCCATGAATATTAAGTATGATTTTATCTTTGGAAAGAATTTGTATCAGACTGTTGCATAATAGGTAATATTGACATAATATTAAGGTTTGGAGATAATTTACATAGGGTTGTTTCCTTACAATACTAATCTTACCTAGTGAAGTGGTCAGCTTGTGAAGTTATTTAACCGGGTGAGTAATATCAGACCCACTTGGGCCTCTTGTTCACATAGTTACATCTTAACCCATACAATCAGTTTTATAGACAGTAGGCAAAACCCATATCACCTATTTTTTTATATTAGAAACAGTGGTATTGAAAGAGATATTTGTCTTAGTTGTGATTTGCAAGACATAGAGGTGTCTTTTCCATTGTGAAGTGTTGAAATTTTGGAAAGTGACATATTATGCATCAGTTGTAGTATTCCGTTGAAACTTGGGGATACTATTACTTCATGTCTAAGTCAAACCTGTATTTACCTAGTTCATTCTTGTTCTGTACTTATATTGAATGTGATATCCAATGGACCATAAAATTATACATGTTATTGTGAATTAGTGGTAATAGTAATAGAAGCAACAGTTATATATGTAGTAATAAAGCCAAGGTTTTTAGCTCTACTGGTCATAGACCAGAAGAGCATATGAAATGGATGTTGTCCATTGTCTATTGTCAGCACAAGTTATCGCTATTCCTCCTAAATTACTTGGGGGATTGCATTGAAATTTTACGCACACATTCATTCCTTGGTCTATTTGGTCCTAAATGAAAATGATGCCGCTTAGACATCAAATATGGCTGCCACAGTGCCATATTGAATATCTTGTTATCACTACTCCTCATGAATAGATGGTCATATCAGGATGGGGTTTTCACTAAAAGACTTTTTATGGTGTCTAGTTTGCCCTAAATGAAAATGGTACCAATCTCATGTCCAAATATGTCCGCCACATTGGCCATCTTGAAAATCTTGTTATCGCTACTCCTCCTGAATGGAGAGTCATATTGACATGGGGTTTTCACCAGAGGACTTCTTATGATGTCTAGTTGATCCTAATGAAAATGGTACCAAGTTGATATCCAATATGTCCACCACAGGAGCTAATTTGAAAATCTTGTTATCGCTGAAGAATATCATAGATGGTTTCACACTCCACAGTTAAAAGCAAGAAATTGTCTTTGCAGAATGACCCAGAAATGAAGGAAAAGTTTGGAAAGAAGTCAGAAATTTTAACTCGGATTTACAAGGATATCCAAGACCCAACTGTGACTTACAGAAAGCCAAATCCCAACAATAGGAGAAGCATGCATTATAATAATCTTGGAAATATTCAAGGACATATTCAGAATAGAGGAACGGATGTGTCCTCTCCAACAGATTCTAAGAAACATGTTACGGCAGGGCGAAAAATCCAAAGACGATACACCATTATTAAGTTCAAGAGAATCCTCGCGAAAGGGAAGTTTTGATGTTGACAGTAGTCGACAAGCAGCAAAAGACTTGAATACAAGTGATGATTATGTCTCAAGTTGTGCTATTAGTGCTGTATCTTCTAAAAATGGAGAAATAAAAATTGTCTCGGTCAGGGCTAGGACAAGAATAAATGAAAAGAAGGTTAACGAGTCCTGGAATAAAATGTTGAGTGCTGCTGATATAGTAAATGGAGAACATATAGACCTAATTTCTTTCATGGATGATGAAGTTGCAAACTCGTCAGTGGAGTATGAAAATAATGTGAATGGAAGCCAGATGTCATTAAGTCAGGGTTCTACAATAGCGTCTTCAGGATATCAGTCATTTGGTTACAGTCAGTCAAATTCACGAATAGAGAATACACACAACCATGATCTCTCACGAGATTATTATCGAATCTACACGTCTCAGTCTACTCCGTTGTCTTTCTCAAATCCAATGTATAGACACAAACATGGTTTAGATTCCAGTCTGGGAATTGGATCCTCTCCGATCCCACAGACTCCTAGTACAAGCTCATTGAGCAGTAGCGATGAAGCTAACACCGTCAGAAATTGCAGTCTGGTGAAATCCGATAGGACTGAAACACCAAGTGAAGCTTTGCGGAAAATTGCACATCTAGTCCCATTCTGAACTATGCTGGAGAGAACTCCAGCTCAAATTCTAACTTCAGAAGTGGATCTCATTCCCATTATAACTACAATACAATTGGCAGCACTCCCCTGAGGACTCATGAACTGTCTCATAGTGTTGATTTCATGTTCATGTCACATAATTACAGGGACCAGTTACGCCGCACGGCCACAAATACAGTTATATCACAAATAAGTAACTCGCCTAAGGGTTATGGTGAGACTGTTTTTTTTTTCCAACTCACGGCAGTGTCTCTTCAGAGGATAGCTCTCTAAAGCTGTCCACTCAGAATGCTGTGCATATGGGTATTCGATCTGTGCAAAGGAAACTTCATCAGCAAGAGCAGACGAAACAAGAGGTAACTTTGAGATTTGTCGAGTTCATTTACATTATATGACCACTTTTATATGTATACATGACACATACTGACAGCTTGCATACATTTTTCGAAAACTGGTCTTTATACTATTCTTGGAACATTTTTACACCTAAAAAAAATATTTATCATAACTACAGTAAATCTTGCTCTAAAGGACCATTTAGTGGCAGGACATTATTGTTCTTGATAGACAGGCACTGTATATTTATATTGACTAGTTTTCCAGAAGTAGGATACAAATGCATCTGTATATAAACATAAAATTAATGTGTTACTCCTCGTTACAATAACTGGTGAACTCTACACAGATTATCCGGTTAAAAAAAGTAATAAAATAAATAAAAGTGAATCCCAACTCGGAAATCGGTGCACAGTAAGAATCTGCTATGATAGATTTTCCAGTTATAATACTATTATATTGTACCGTATTCTAAATATATATAGCAATATGGATATTAACTGGATGTTAAGTATACTTTTTCCAGCATGTAAAGAACATCAATGTAAGTGTTTTTCCTGTCAACCCCACGTTAGAGGGAAGCGAGATATAGACACTTTTACATTGCCATTGGCATCAACAGTGTAATTTTTTTGGTTACAGTTTTTCATTTGGTTATATTTCTTAAACTCCATAACGTCTTTTCTTCATACTTAGGATGAATCATTATTTACATCTAAGACAATTCATTCAGCAATATGCTCGCTGTACCTTTTGACCTTTGGGTCATGGTTGCAAGTTTTAGAGCAATGCTTTGATCACGGGCTCGTCATGCAAGTCATGGCCTTGTTGAAATTTTCAAGATTCCGTTTTAATGAATTAATTGCATTTACCATAGAAATTTCCTATGAAAACGTTTTGATCTGTGTTCACAATTAAACTTGAGTAGAAAGCCTCTTCATTTGTTAGTTGAAAGAGTACCAAATTCTGTTAAGTTGACTTAGGGGTGGCTAGATTCCTCGGTAGACAATATACTGTGTAGGACTTGTACAAGTATGATATATACTGAAGCAGATATGCTACATCATAGCCATTTAATATTGAGATGGTACTTCTCTCTGTGTCACTTAGAATACCAAAATTGTGGTTAATATCTTTTTCCATGATTGTTCATATATTAACAGTTTAGACAATTGTAAAACAAGCATAATTGCAAATCACATGATTTAAAATTTTAAGTCACATACATTTTTATACCTTCTGCAGTATATGAACGAGGTGGAAGTCTTAAAACATCAGCTTTCAGAGGCGGTTAGTGCATTATGCAACGGCAAATCAGAGTCTGTGTTGTGTGCAGTTGGACTCAACTTATACGTGAGTATATACAGTATGATTTCATGAAAACTAGTAGTAATCATTTTCTCTGCTTCTTTTTAACAGACAATTTTCATGAAGAAATAGTCAAAGATAGTAACAATATTTATACTCCTAAACACCTAATAACACACCTCTTATCTTCAGAGTGTTGTGAATTGCTCCATGGCCAGTGTTTACTTAAAACACTCTAATTCTAGTGCAGCTTGCGCTGGTTCATGCTGATTGTTCATTTTGTTTTTTGTTGGGTAGCTCTCACTTCGTTGCCATTGCAGTATTTATCTGTTCACAAGGCATATTCAGATGCATATAGCATACACCTAGATCTGCTGTCATCATATACCAGTGGATCTGCTGTTGTGTCATGTACCAGTAGATTTGCTGTTATGTCATGTACCAGTAGATCTGCTGTTGTGTCATGTACCAGTAGATCTGCTGTCATATGTTCCAGCAGATCTGCTGTTGTGTCATGCACCAGCAGTTGATCTGCTGTCATGTCATGTACCAGTAGATATGCTGAGATGTCATGTACCAGTAGAGCTGCTGTCATGTCATGTAGCAGTAGATCTGCTGTCATATGTTCCAGCAGATCTGCTGTTGTGTCATGTACCAGCAGTAGATCTGCTGTCATGTCATGTACCAGTAGATCTGCTGTTGTGCTATGTACCAGTAGATCTGCTGTTGTGTCGTGTACCACTAGATCTGCTGTTGTGTCATGTACCACTAGATTAATGTTGATGCGGTTCTTTCTACTTCAAACAAACAATCTAGATCAAAATATCGCGATCATAAAGCTGTAAACTTTACTTTGAGAGTTTGTTTCTCTTTCAGCCAGTCAGAAATGACGATTTAATCATAATATCATTTATGAATGGTTAAAACAAAATCTCAGGATAAAGAGTTTTATGATTTCCAGGCTCAAGGCCATAAAACTCAGAGCTTGAGTTGGAAATAGAGTTTCCACTATCAGCGAATCAGAAGTGACCTTTCAAATATAATGTCATTTGGGAGTGGTCAAAACAAAACCTCCAGCTTATGAGTTCTATGATTTCCAGGCCGCCTGATCTCCTGGTACATAAATGCAGTGGCGCACATCTAAGTCTTTCAGATTAATCTTTGATGTAACTTTCCCATTAGATCGCTATTGGAATGTAAAAAAAATGTCATCTTTTAACTTGCAGACATAACATGAATATGGTATTTCAGAATATTTAATTAATGTACTAGTGTATAAGCAGAGATGCCAACCAACACAGATTTTGCAGTATCATCATGAATTTCTTTAATGAAAATTCAGCATTCTGAATTATATTATACAATTCTGGAAAATCAAAATTTTGGGCGAATACATCTTCGAATATTTGGCGAATACATCTTTGAACACGAATTGTCTATGTGAATACAGGTGGAGAAAAAGTACTTACGCACTAGTATGATAAAATAGTGCATATGATACAGTTTCTCATTATTAAAAGCAATGTAAATAACAAGTAATCAGTTGGCTATAAATAAAGATGGAGAAAGAGGTGAAGAGAAAAAGAAGAATGATGAAGATAATTTGCGAGGAAAAGTAATATTTATGATTTTTGTTTTGGCCAGAAATGTTAAAGGAATTCAACGCATCGGAATTAGAGGAATGGATACACCATTATTATCAATGAACCGTAATTGTTATTGACTGTGTACATATATTTATAGGCTTATAGGAGGTTCAATATGGCTCTTCAAAAGTTTGTTACTTTTAACGTATGTCTTATCCATTCAAGCTGGGCTGCCTAGATTCCAAGCGAATTGATACTATGATTCCTGAATATGTGTTGGCATCTGGTATAAGTTGAATCCAACTGCAACATGCATAGACCCAGATCTGCCATAGCATAATGTGCCAGCCGATCTGGGTCTATGCAGTTTTTTAGGAGTAGAACAGACAGCATAGACCCTGATCTGCCAGATCATTATGCAATAGCAGAACATGGTCTATGTTATTTGCAGTTGGACCCTACTTAATACGTGTGTAAATATGGTATCCTTTGATATATTCTATTAGTATATTGTAATTTGATACCAGTAATACTTGATGTTTGACCTGCCCTAACTTCTCTTTCACCCGAAGTCATCACAAAAAGTTCTAGGTCTTGCAAACAAGATCAGAAGTTACACATGTGGTTTTTGTAGCACATTATATTGTTAGGCTGATTATGGATACTAATGGATAGTAATTATTGACTAGGATAAAATTCTTGCTTCAACAGACTTCGATAGACTGGGTTTAAATAGTGTACACTTTTGTTTTAACCATTCCTTATTTTACAGTACAGAGTGCATATTAAGTTGTTATGTAAAGGGTTGAATGCAAAATAACCTATTTAAAATAAATACAACAAGACAAACTAAGAAACAAACCCAAATGATTCTTGCTGATTTTTTCAATGTTCATTGGTGGTTACATTTTTTTAATACATTGATGTTGTTGAGACCTTGCATTGGAATACTTGTTTCACTAACATACTGTGGGATTCAATGTGCAAACTAACAATGAATGGTGATGGATGAGGAAATGTGTCTTTATTGTGTATTTTTGTAAGGGCAAATTAGCAAGATTGGAGTTTAAACTGTATTTTACTAATATAATGTGGGATTCAGTGTGTAAACAAACAATGAATGATGGATAAGAAAAAGTGTCTTTATTATGTATTTTTTTTTTTGGGGGGGGGGGCAAATTAGCAAGATTGGAGTTTAAATTGTATTTTATTCTGTATAATATAAGGTTGGCTTATATTTGAACAAACAATGTGACAATGGATGCTACTCAACTCATTGCACCTAAAGACAACTAAATAGAATATATGTATTTTAATGTTAATTAAAAAAAGAATGAGTTGAAAAGATTGAGAATGAAAAAAATTGCCTACGAGACCAAATTTACATTCATCTGCCAAGAATGTATTGTTGGCAACAATGAGTAAAACAGGTTCATAGTACCTTTATTTTCTATACATGAAAATAGGAGAGAAAAACTCTTAGGCATATTTCTGAGAAGTCATTTTGGTGGGTGTTAGTTACATCAGTACTCAGCATAAAGGAAGAAAATATTGGCACTTCAGAGTATTGCATATATTTTCAAGAACTTAATATTTGAGTAAGTGCTATATAGGAAAAAGTTATAATGGGGTCAGAGGGAGGGGCTTTAATATCTCTTTCTTTAGTCTCACTTGATAGTACTTAAACTGTAACCAAACTGATTCTGAATTGGCCTTGTCAGATTCTATTTTTCATCCAACTCTGAACATAGGTTTACCAGCTAACGTTTTTAAAAAATTCAAGTGATCTTGTGATCAGTTCATATAAAGTTAGTATTTTGCTTTGTGTATTTTGTATTTTATTTTTTGTTTTGTTTTATTGCCCAGACGGCAAAGCAAGTCCATATTGGTTGACGATGCATGTATATCAATCAGTTTGTCCACCTCTCTGTTCATTACTACTTAGGTTAGAGATGGTGTTCAACTTAGCTTTTCTGGCACTATTGGCTACAAAGTTATGGATCATCTTTACGAATATTTTGCACACCAGTGTCCTGTTGTAATCTTTGCTTCTAGCTCAGTTTCTTGGACAAAACTGCCACAGACTACATGTAAATACATAGATGCATTTGCAATGTGGACAACACCATTGGACAAAACAAAGCTTGCAGTCTGGCCATAAGTGGTTAAAGTTTGTTTTGCTGTGCAATTTAGGTTTCCTAAGGTGAGACATAGCAGTCAAAATGTCTGTTATTATTTTTTCACTCGTTACATCTGACATCATCATCTCATTTTAAATGGCTATATATGTATTGCAACAGTGTTTGCCATCAGAACTGTATTGACAGTTTATAAAATCACATTTGTACCAGTATTACAGCACATTATGGTATAATAGTTAGAATTATCACATTGTAACTTCTGAACAGAATGTCTGACTTTACTCATCACATATCAATTCATGGTGTTGTGCATTGTCCATCTGTCGTCAACTGCTTGTTACCACTCTGGAACCCATATTTTTGATCTGATTTTGATCAAACTTGGAATATAAGCTTATCGCGTCAAGGTCTTGTCAGAGTTTGATAATGAATGAGATCCTTGCGTATTAATAAGGTGATTTTGCATCTGATTGGCTGAGCTTGTTACCACTCTGGAGGCCAAATTTCCGTTCCGATTTTGATGGAACTTGGAAATTAAGCAATCTCATCAAGACTGATTGAGATTGTTACCACTCTGGAGGCCATATTTCTAATTGATTTTGATCAAACTGGGAAAATAAGGTTATAGCATCAAACTCTTAGACAAGTTCAGTAAAGAATAACATCTATGCATAATAATGAGGTGATTTTTGCATTTTATTGGGTGATCTTGTTATCACTTTGGAAGTCATATTTCTGATCTGATTTTGATCAAACTTAGAATGTGGGTTTATGTTATCAATATCTTGAACGAGTTTGATAATTAATGAGGTTCATGCATATTAATGAGGTGATATGGCATCTAATTGGTTTAACTTGTTACCATTCCAGAGGCCATGTTTCTGATCCAATAGGCTTACGTTGTCAAGAGCTTGGATGAGTTGGATAATGAGTGAGATCCATGCATATTAGTGAGATGATCTTGCATTTGATTGCCGGAACTTGCTATCACTTTGAAGACCATATTTTTGATCTGATTTTTTAATTAAACTTGGAATATGAGATTATTTCATCAAGATCTGGGATAAGTTTACTAATTAGCAACATCCGTGCATCTTAATGATGTGATCATCCATCTGATTGGCTGAGTTTGTTACCATTCTGATCTGATTTTGATCAAACTTGGATTATAGACATATCTTAAAAAGAGTTTGGTTAAGATAAATAATGAAGTGATCTTGCATCTGATTGGGTGAGATTGTTACCTCTACAGACACAATGTTTCTGGTTCGATTTCGATCAGACTTGGAATACAGACTTTCATTATTAAGATTTCAAATGATTTAAATAATGAGTGAAATCCATGCATATTATTGAGATGAATTTACATCTGAGTGCGCTGAGCTAACTACCTGGAGGTCACATTTCATATATGACTGTGATCAAGCTTTGAACATAAGTTTATATGTTCAGGATCTGGGAAAAGTATTCCGATGAAGAAGATCGACTCGTGTAAATGGGCATGTATTGTCAAGATCTTTGATATATACTATTATGAGAGAGCGCCATACATATTAATGAGGTGATCTTGCATCTGATTGGATAAGCTTTTCAGCAGTCTTGTGACTCAGTTTCTGATCCGTCTTTGATCAAAACTTGCTTCATAGTTTTATATCATCTACATGATGGATGAGTTTGATCATGAGCAAGATCTACATATAGCTATGATGTAATCTTGTATCTGATTGACAGATCTTATGACTGCTCCAATGATCACATTTTGATCGGATTTTGCACAAACCTGGTAAATAAGGTTTTATCATCATGGTCTTAGGCTGGTTCTGTAATAAGTAAGATCCATGCTTGTTAATTGAGGTGATCTTGCATCAGATTGGCAGATCTTTTTATCTCACTAGAGACTTTATTTCTCATCTGATTTTAATAGAACAATTTTAATAGAACTTGTTAAATAGGTTTGTATCTTCACGATCTTCAACGAGTTGAGTTATGAGATAGATCTATACATATTAATTAGGCCCATACTTTATCTTCAGACAGATTTTGCTTAAATGAAACTACGCTAAATGGTCAAAATTGATATAATGTAAAGGTGGAAAGATTACATAGGATTGTGTTCTTACAATACTAGATCAGCCTGCTGAGTGAAATAGTCAACTGTTAGGTTATGTAAGCCAGTTATAGTTTAACAACTTGAAGACATACATGTTTTTATAACATATTGTAGTGTAGTACTAAGCCATGTTACACAGAAGCCTGTAAATAAAATCTCAAATGTGAAATTTATGAAAGCTGTTGAATAAGTACAAATGGCAATGAGATGTTTGTGTCTTGTTGCATATTCAGTTTCATATAAAATCCATTCATATGAGATAACATTTCATATGGAAAATTTTGAGCATTTCAGATCTCAACCGGGAAAGTTGAAAGTGTTGACATCTTAATAGATGACACATCAAACTCTGTTATGCTTATTATTATCATGCTTATTATTATTATTATGCTTATTATTATTATTATTATTATTATTATTATTATTATTGTTATTATTATTATTATTCTTATTATTATTATTATTATTATTATTATTATTATTATTATTTAATCTTCTTGTGTGGACATTGAAAAAAAACAACAGTGTTCCTGTGTTATAAATTGCAGTTAGTTGCTTTTTTCCATGTAACCTCCCCGTGGCTATCCAACAATTTTAATAAGTGCTTTTTTACATTCCTGGCATCTTAACTTTTGCACCAGTTAGATTTGTAGTTCTGGCACTGCTTTTAAGAGGGGGAAATATGCTTTTAGTTTGGTCTTAGATTTACCATAGCAAGAATAGCTCTCCAAATTAATTTTAATCAAATAACCTTAGTAACACTTGCGGACTTGGCATTTGCCAAATGCTCGAGATGCTAAGAGGTAAATTGCCTGAGATGTTATTTTTTTTTTATGTGAAATTTTGCGTATTTGCTGAAAGTTTTTTTTTGTCTGATATACATTATCAAGCAGGTGATTCGTGCGCTTCTCCAGAACTGCAAACTTGACTTTTCTTCTAATCTGAAGTAAAACCACACAGACACACACATACAGACATATATATATATATATATATATATATATATATATATATATATATATATATATATATATATATATATATATATGACCTATACATTTGAAACTAAACAGGACTCCTAAATAGCCTTGTTACCTTAAAAGATATGGTAACCAGTTTCTACTTGGAGACAGGATATCCACGTTAGCTAAATGGATAGCATTTAGCATGCCGGACTCGCAATGGAAAGGACGTGGGTTCGAATCCTACAATTGGATCAACCTGTGTCTGTTACCATGGTGTCCTTGAGCAAGGCACTTCACTCCCACTGTCTCAACACTAAATAACCTACATGTGTTGATTTTTGGATAAACAAAAGAAATAAAAAATAAAAATCCTGCCTGTTGGTACTATTGAATGAAAGCCAGTCACAACAATATTTTCTTGTATGTAACCTTGTGCATAAATACATGTGGAGAAAAAGATTGTGAAAATCTGCTAATAAAGTTATTAACAATGTAGACAAAATATACATATACTTGATCATTGATGAATTAAGAGGCATGCATTTTTAAGATTCATTTAAATTATTGTTCTCAGCATCATTATTTGTATAAGTATGTGATATATTCCTAGTCATCAGGGGGACTCGATAATTCAGACTCTATAATTTCATAATAAAAAGTGCAAATAAAATAGTAAATCTCCAATAATTTCCTTATTTATTTGTACATATTTTAGAGAGACGTCCTCCCTCCATGCAGGCTTTGGGATCTTGAATAGGCCCAATGTACCCTCCTGCATGTCGTAAGAGGTGACTAATGGAGACAATCTTTTTGCTCTAGTATGCATCCCATGGTGATATTCCAGCTGGGAAGGTCTTAGACTTTTTAAAAGAGAGTGGTTTATAATGAGAATTTGATTTTGCAATATTTAGGAATTTACTTTTTTGCCTTTGTCTTTGTTTTGCATGCCTTTTTGGGCATATCTAAACTTACTGGGCACTATTGACAGGATTGTGCTGATGTGTCTTACTACTTACTTACTACATTCTTTTAGAAAATCTCCTGGAAGTAAAAGCAGAATATTCCTGAAGGCTGTACCAGAAATACTTTATGTATGCATTTTTGGTTATGAGTGTACACACATTTGATTTGTGCAAGCTTCATTGTGCAGTACAAGTCATTAACAAAACTATTGCAAAAAGAAGTTCAAATTTTGTGGCAGAGATTTGTAGTATGTATAGCTGACACTGCTTTTTGGGTAGAGTAGAGTAAGGAATGTCAATGTAGCATGATTCGTACAACCTTGAACATCCTTGAATGTGATTGGTTGCCTTGAAAACTCCTTGAATTTTGAAAAAGTTGGTTTTATCTTTGAAAAGACCTTGAATTTGTTGTTATGGCACAGCAACACAAGTAGGTTATTTAGTACCAAGGCCAATGGAATAAATTGCCTTGCCCAAAGACACACCACTGTAGCTGACCTGGGCCGATCCGATGTTAGGAATCAAACCTGCACTCTTTGCGGTCTTGAGTTTGGCAATCAAAAACATTGTTCCACCACAGTTGCTGTCTCCATTAGTTGCCTCTTACGACGTATAGGAGAGCACATCAGGCCTATTCTACATCCCTAAGCCCGCTGGGGGGGGGGGGATAAAATGGGATAAAACTGGGTGGATCAAATGACACAAAAGTAGTAGCCCTTTGCTGTAGTGGCACACTAGTTAGTTGTATTTGTTTTTTCTTCTTCTTTTGTACCTAGTTATGCAGAGATAAAGTAACACAAGGAGGTAGTTCAATTTTTCTAAGAAAAAATACTCCTTGAAAGTTTTGGAAGTCCTTATAAACTCCTTGAAAAGTCCTTGAAAATCATATTTCTGTGGTTGTACGAACCATGGATAGATTTGACATAAAGTGATAAAGGGAATCTCGTATGCAAATAAATGTTCCCTATTTAATCATGAATAGCTTTTCCCTTTAATTCAGATTTATTTGAATCTCTTGAAGCTTGCCTTTCCTAACACAGAATTTAGTCCCAAGGGTACACATTTTCCAAATTGCTATCTTACTCTGCAAAATATGACAACAAGGAAGACTGAATATAAACATGACAGTGTACATCTTTTTGTTCATCTGGCAGATTCCTTTTTTAACAATATTCATTGTGCCATTACATGGTTGTTCTTTATTTTGGTGGGAGTTCCATGTCCTTTTCAAAATAATTATAATTGAGTTACCGCCCTTTGATTGAATGGCAGAATAAATATAGTTGCCTTGCTTTGTCTTTGCAGGTTTATAAGTGTGCAAGATGAGCTAAGGCATGAACAAGAGGAAATGCAGCAATCAATTCATCAGAAGCAGAAAGTCATTGAAGCCCAGGAGAAGAGAATTCAGAGTCTGGATAATGCCAATAGCAAGTTGGTGGCAGCTCTGAATCAACTGTAAGAACATTGTCAGACAACTCAGGTCCAAAAGTTGCTGGGTCTTTGAAAACAAAACTTAAAACAGGGCTCCCATATTTCAAAACCAGTTCATGTTGAAGAGCTTTCATACATGACACACAGGAAATCGATATTTTCATGATTATGGTAGAAAAAGTGCAATAGAAATTCTGCCATTTGAAAGACTCCTTTCATTGTGGTATTTTATAGCCTCTCTAGAAGGCAACTGTGATTATAAGGACTATGCCAATTAGAAGTGTTGTAAAATGGTCATATTTCCCATTTGATATGCAGCCGGACATTATGTTGAAGTTCTATGTTACATATGTTTACTCATGTCTTTCATGTTGCATTTTGAGACTGGTTCACATTTCATTTGGGCATGTTTGACAATTACACTTTGCAACAATGCCATGGAATATGCATCTGAAACACAGATTGGAATCTTTAGATTTTTTGGCAAATTTCTGGATTTTTTGATGAGGGTTGAATGGTGTCCAATTTGGGGGGGGGGGTATACACAGTCTTGTCATCCCTGCACTGTAAGCTTTACTGTCATATTAGGTGTGTAGATAAATGATGTGTCCTTTAAATTTTGATTATCATTTTCACCAGTAAGTCATACATCTTTAAATGTTTGTTGTAAGTTGACAGTGCAATGTGTTTGCAAACAGGTTACAGAATGTTTTGCTTTGCAGTAAGTGGCATATTGTAATTTGTTATTTTACAACAAGATTTTTGGTATGCAGTTTTGCATAGTTTAATTTTACGGCAAGATGTTTGCTATGCAGCTTTAATTAGTGTTACATTATAGTAATCTGTTTGCTATACAGCTTTGCTTAGTGTTACGTTATGATAAGATGTTTTATGTGTAGCTGTTTAGAATTATATTGCAGTTAAGATGTTTAGCATGCAGTTTTGTTTGGCGTTATGTTACAGTAAGATGTTTGCTATGCAGCTTTACTTAGCATTATGTTACAGTAAGATGTTTGCAATGCTACTTTGCTTAGTGCTGTGTTACAGTAAAATGTTTGCCATTTAGCTTTGCATTGTGCTATTTTACTGGAAGGTGTACGGTTGCTATGACACGACAGCAGGACTCGAATATGTAAATGTCATGTAATAAATAATGTCTATTACTTCATACAATTGGGCTGAAATTGAGTTGCCTTTTATATAGAATGTATGCAGTGCATACCAAGGTCGAGGTTGATGATGCAGTAAGAATATTATGTCAGAGTATGACACAGCATTATTTTTCACTGTGCAATACAGTGTGCAAATAAATACTTAATTTGTTGGTTTGCCAAGTTAGTGATAAATGTTTTCAACAGGCCATGGACCTTTCCCAGTCTCTCTGCAGTTAACTTGTAAAACATGTATTGGGGTATTTATATAGTTGTCAAAATAAGTGGATTAGGTATGCAGGGAATTGAATTCTGATAGCAAATATATTTTAATAGCAGAAGAATATATTTTTATTACAGAAATAATTAAAATTGGTCCATTTCCGTTATTTAAACTGGAACATATATTTTGAAAGTAATTCTTTAAATGCATGTTTGATTAACTTGCATGCACTGAAATTATAGACTGATTATTCAGGGACTGGTGAAATATGTTAATTAAAATCAAATTGAATTGAAACCAGGAAGAAATTAAGGGGTTGTAATGTCATGTAGACTGATATCAGACTTCACTAGATCCTGAAATTTGTCAAATCTGAGTTGATTGTAAGCAGGACCCACTGTATATACAAATACAGTCTTGATTCTGTGTACCATTTTTCAAAAATATAAGTCTGGATGATCAGGCTTCAGCTGTTAGTGTTTTGTCATGCACCATGTAAACTTGAGATTTTAATACTTGCAATAAAATATTGTGCCTTATTAATTAATTGGTGCAGATATTTATTACATTAATGGGCAATTTTATATTTGACTTTGTGTTAAAAATGTCTCTTTCTGTATGTAAGACTGTTTGAATTTGTTTTGATGGAATTTTTAAAAGAAATCTGGAACATAATTTTTCCTCACTTCTCTGTCTGAGTTGCATCATAACATTTTAACCCTTTCAGAATCTTATAACAAAATCTGAATTGTCATTAAATTGAAAGGTACTGTTGGAAAGAAGTTTAACTTGATTGCATTGTATGTAACTTCATAATGGTGTTTATGTTGTAGGAATAGGTATATCTCTTGCTAATCATTATCCGGAAATCCATTTAATGCCTGATATTCTGTTCCTTAAGCCTTCTTCCAGAGTCTTTGCAATGTAAATATACATAGAGTGCAGTCTCAGTGTATGACAGGTGTTTCTTTTGGTAATATTTGGCAAATGAATATATTTATTTTGTAATTTACTTTTTGGTTAGTTTTTGAAACTGCTGGCCTGGTAACCATTGTTTCTTTCAATCAGCATCCCAAATTACACATAAAAAGCATTAGTTAAAAATGTTCTTGGATGTGGCCAACTTTGATGGATCTTTAACAGTAAGGTGTAACTTGTATGTCTTAATGCACCTCCAGAGTAGTTAAGACCGATTTTTGAAGCAAGTTTAAACATATACATGAAAGACTTGTGTTGCCTAAATATACTGATACAAACTCGAATTTCTTGAAATAACTGTTAGCTCTACTGGTCATAGACGAGAAAAGCTTATGGGATGACCTATTGTCCGTTGTTCGTCATCCGTACAACCATTAGCATACATTTTTTATTGCTGCTACTCCTAAAATACTTGGAAGATTGCCATGAAACATTACACACCCACACACACATTCATCCTGAGGTCTAGTTGGTCCTAGATGAAAATAGTGCCATTCGGACATCCAATATGGCCACCACAGTGGCCATTTTTAAAATCGTGTTCTTGCTACGCTTAAATGGATGGTCATATCAAGTTTGGGTTTTCACTAGGAGACTTATTACAATGTCTAGTTGGTCCTAGCTGAAAATAGTACTGATCTGATATCCATTACGGCTGCAATGACAACCATCTCGAAATATTTTTATCGCTACTCCTGAATGTGAAGTCATTTTGACATGGGGTTTTTACCAGAAGACTTTTTATGATGTCTTGTTGGTCCTAAGTGAAAATGTTGCTGGTCTGACCTCAAATATGGCTGCCATGGTGGCCATCTTAAAAATCTTGTTATGGCTACTCCTCCTAGAAGGATGGTCATATCGACATGGGTTTTCACCAAAAGAGTTTTTATGATGTCTAGTTGGTTCTAAATGAAAATGGCGCTGTCTACATCCAAAACGGCCACCATAACAGCCATCTTGAACATCTTGTTATCTCTACTCCTACTGAATGGATGGTAATATCAGCATGGACTTTTTACCAGAAGACTTCTTATGATGTCTAGTTGGTTCTAAAATGAAAATGATGCCAATATTGTATCCAATATGGCCACAACACCGATCCCTCTTATCCGCTTCTGGCCCGTAGAAACCGGCCACGAAGCACGTTCATTCTGAGCGCTCGCCACCCCTCTCCCTAGAGGCCTTCAGTGAAGTTCTTTAAAGGGATGCAGGTCCAGTCCAGGAAGCAACCCTAATTTAAACCCCCCTCTTGCCCGTCGGTTGCTAGACAGGGTCGCCGGAAAGGCCCAGGGAGGACGCTTGCAGGCTCCTCTCCCTTTCCTAAGGTGGGGCCAGCCCTAGGTACTCGCTGTTTCCTGCGGTGCATCCCTCTTCCAACTATTCCCGTGGGTGCTTAACTAACCCTTTTTGCAGAGGTCTGGTCGAGCATAATGGACGATTGGTCGGTCTTTTCAATAATAAACCAATGATCCCCGCTTCCTTTCAGGGAACATCTTCCTCTGGCAAGGACACCCATGCTTTTCCAACAGTCAAATCTGGCACGGTTAAAGGAAGAGGTGCACTCCAGTTTCACCCTACGGCGAACTATAAACCGCATAGGGATCAACTGACAGCTTAGATTTCTCTAGAGCAGATGGGAAAATCGGGACCGGTTTCTGTCCGGTGTCCACATGCACGCCTCAGAACCCCACTCCTGTCTGTTCACAGATGCGTCAGATTCGGGGTGGGTCACTCACTTGAAGCCGGAATGGCCAGTTCTTCAGTGTTCTTGGTCCCGGGAAGAATCTACCCTACATATAAACAACTTGGAAATGAGGGCGGTATATTTAGTCCTACAGGGATACGTCAACCAAGTAAAGAGTCGCTGTGTGATGGTCTCCTATGACAACACGTTGGTGGTAGCGTCCTTCAGGCAACAAGGATTCACACATGCCCCATCTCTTTTCGTGGAGGTTTGGAACCTACTTCGCTGGACAACATCGGAAGTGATTACCCTTCGAGTTCGTCATTTTCCTGGCAAGAAAAATATTTTGGCGTACTGTCCGTCCAGGAGTGGCAGGGTAGTCCTCACGGCATGATCTCTGCACCAATCTGTTGCAGAGTCCCAGTTTAGAATTTGGGGGAAATCCTTGCTGGACTTGTTCGCAACAAGGCTAAACAACAAGCTCCTCTTTTACCTTTCTCCAGTCCAAGACCAGGGAGCCTGGGCAGTGGACGCTCGTTCAGCATGAAGTGGGATCGTCTGTCCGCTTAGGCTTTCCCACCGTTCATAATGATTCCACAAATGCATCAGAAAGACAGGATCTCCACCGCTCAGCTCATTTTGATAGCCCCTTTGTGGCCTTAACGATCGTGGTTCATGTTGTTAGACCAGTCTAGTACATTGCCTCAGAGGAGGGTCCTTCTGTAGCAGCACAGGGGCTCTTCTGCACTACAGCCCACAGATTCTCCACCTTTACGCTTGGTTCATCTCAAGCGATCTATCCTTCAGAACAAGTTTTCGAGCAAAGTTGTCAATTGCATCGTTCAGGCTGGGAGACGCTGCACGTCCAAAGTCTATGGCGACATGTGGACAATCTTCTGCGATTGATGCAGTAGGAAATGCATTAATCCAAGCTGTCCCTCTCTGAGCGCAGAGGCTGACTTTCTTCTATTCCCATTCGAAGAAAGAAAATACTCGGTTTCTACTAGTAAAGGCTTTAGGGCAGTCCTATCCAACACATTCAAGTTCTCAAAAGGCCCAGTCATTGGATCGGATTCTCATATTTCTGGTCTGATCAGGTAGTTTGAGTTTCAGAGACCGGTTTCTCACTCATTAATGCCCAGATGGAATCTCTTGTGTGTGTTGTGGTCTTTGTCGAAATCACCCTATGAACCTTTGGATGAAGCTTTTTTCCAGAACCTTACCCTTACAACTGTTTTCCTGATCTCGTTAGAGCCTGCGAGACGAAGGAACGATCTTCATGCCCTGTCTTATACAAAAAGGTTGTTGACGGTTCAACGGCAACTATGAGCCTGTTTTTCTCCTTTTCGAATCAGGGCTTTTATAAAAAAAAACAGCCTCCTTCGGTAGCTCCAATCCATATAGAGATCCCCAGTCTTAGTCTTATCTGTGGTGGGGATGATCAAGATCGACTCTGATGCCCAGTTAGGGCTTTACGGTTATATTTGGCTGCTTCTAAAGGGAGAAGGAAGAGTAAAAAATGTATTTTCCTTCCCTGAAAGGGTTCGGCTAATATTTCAGCATTCACTATTTCTATGTGGATTGTCCTAACGATCAATAGGGCTTATCTGTCCCTTACTGAGAGGGACCTTTCTTTCGTGAAATTAAAGCCCATGAGGTTCGAGCTATTGCTACCTCAGTGGCCTATCTAACTCATTCGTCATTGGATAATCTTATTAAAGCCGCGTTTTGAAGTCACACATTACCTTCTACCATTGTTCTTTGGCGCACCAGAGCGAAAGCATATTTTCTGTAGGGCCCATAGTCACGGCACAAAGTGACCCCAAGCAAATACCAACTTACAGTTGTGGACATTCCTACCGTAAGGGTGAGTATATCCTTTTTTATACCCGTTTTTGATGCCATCAGCCTCACACCACACTGGCAAATTCAGCAACGCAATAACGACAGTTATTGTGCTACTGATATTAAAATGTATTTTTTTTTTTTTTTTGGGGGGGGGGGGTAGTGTGGTGGTGGTGGTAAAACTAATTATAATAATGTAATATTGCAGCTATTCCATTACTTACACGTGAAACATATTGTTATATTTGTTTTTGCTGCAGTTAGTTTCTTATAAAGCACCAAGATGGACCTCTATGCAAATGATTAAATACAAATACCAAGCACACTAGATGCTATAAACACGTGTTGTTGCATCTGAAATCTGGCAAACTCGATACACAACAAATGTTTATGTCATCCAAGACGCAAGGAATCCATGGAAAGCAACAACGCAGACTTAGCCATGACCAATAAAAGGAGAGGAATTAATAAATTAAACAAATTATTGGGGTTAATGATCAACTTTATTCGTATACTACCTAATATTGATTTTTTGACTTTCCAGAAATTTGTTTTACCATTGTTGGTTCTTTTTCTTTCTTTTGTTTTTTTGTTTTTGTTCTATGCACCACAGTTTATGACGTAAGGTATACATTTTTGTCAATGACAGTTTTAAACATTTTAATTTCAAATATTCGTTAAAATGTTTGTTATAAAAATTAATATATGATTTTAATTTTTTTTTCCTTTTAAAATATCTAGCAATATTTTGAACATAGAATATGTTACTTGAACAAAAGGAAAAGAAGCTTAAAATTAAAATATTCTTCTTCTTCATCTTCTTGTTCTTTTTATTATTATTATTATTATTATTATTATTATTATTATTATTATTATTATTATTATTATTATTATCATTACTTATCGAAGTCTACTATATCTTTGAAGAATATCGTTCGAGAAGATTCGGCGAATCTCAAATCTTGTCTCCTAATCGTTGATCTAAACAAACGTCATAAAATCTCAGTGATGATAATACATTTCGGAATAGGGAGACCCAATTTTGTTGTGTTGAAAAACAAACTATATCGTTATATAAAACACTGTACGCATTTTGTATATTTTTGTTTATCTTCAGAAGTTACAATCTAAACGAATACTTAATGATAATATAACTGAGTCATAAGTTATGTCCTTTCAAGCTTCCTTTATATAAAATCATTTTGCTTACACTCTTTAACACAAAGATAATGCTAACAAAAATACAGATGCCTTTTCAAAACCGCCAAACTTTTGATTGACTAATGTGTCGAAACGATCAAGTGTATGGATTACCGGTTTATCTGTTAATTGATCAAGATTTTTTTGTAACTTAAACATTACATTTCGAGCTTGGTCTAATAAGGTTCTGTGCCCTTCCATAAAAGATCCCCCAATTGTAAAAACTATGCCATGATATAGATACCTTTTCTGAAATGATATCGACATATTTAAAATTGTAGCTGTGTTATAATCAGCTACCTTGTCTAAAGTCTATCACCTTTGTATTTACTGTATTGAGTTTTAATTACCAATGACTATACTAATCGTGTGGAGCATTTTACCCTTGCCGTAAACCAGGTGTTGTGTGAGAAATTATTATCATATAATTAGCATGTCACAAAAAATAAATTTATCATATATTTATTAACAATTTAACCACCTTTCGCCCTAAATTCTAAATGTCGACACATTCTGAGTGTGTGTATGTGTGTGTGTGTGTATGTGTGTGTGTGTGTGTGTGTGTGTGTGTGTGTGTGTGTGTGTGTGTGTGTGTGTGTGTGTGTATGTGTGCGTGTGTGCAACGGGATAAAAACTTATGTCGTCTTACCCAACTCAAAACCCCCCAAAAAACAAAAACAAACTAACAAGAAAAACAAAACAAAACAAAACGAAACAATGCAAAAAAAACAAAAAAACAATAACAACAACAAAAAAAAAGACATACAAAAAATAACACAATGCAATTCTTCAGCAAGCTTTTTTTATTTCGAACTCTAGATTTTACAATTATGTATATAGATAAAATGACATTGAAACAATTTTCGCTAATTCTACATTAGAGCAATTTGAGCCGTCATATTTGTCTGACTATATAGTGAAAAGCAACTACTATCATTGTTCTTACCACTGTTTATAAAGTGATAACCGATGTTTTCATATTTTACATTGAGTAAGCCCATAACAGGTTAGAAACTGATGTTTTGATATTTTCTATTTAATAAGCCCATAACGGGTTAGGAACTGATGTTTTGATATTTTCTATTTAATAAGCCCATAATGGGTTAGGAACTGATCTGTTGATATTTTCTATTTAATAAGCCCATAATGGGTTAGGAACTGATGTTTTAATATTTTCTATTTAATAAGCCCATAGCGGGTTAAGAACTGATGTTTTGATATTTTCAATTATTCTGAGTAGTCAAACATATTCTAAAGCTGTATTCTTCATACATCTACATATGTCTGTAACAGAAACCATCGCTTGAGAATCTATTTGTGCAGAAATCATGAGAGTTAGTGCTATCATTACATGACTATTATTTTGTCAATTTGAACGTATTCTTCAATCAATGGAAATGTAGTACATCTTTAAATTTTGTACTCAGAACGAATAAGCACTTTTCATGAAAACGGACAAGTCGATTTCCATCTTAATAGTATGATCGGGAAGAAATGACTATTTTGAAAAGTCAATTTTGGATTCATCGCAAATCTCCGTTATATGGTGACAAGTTTTAGAAAAATGTACATCTCACACAGCTTTGGAAATTTGATATGGAAAATAACATTCACAAAATCTCTGGCAGAACAATTTCCTCACAGACATGCAATAGTAATAATAATAATAATAATAATAATAATAATAATAATAATAATAATAATAATAATAACTTCATTTTCTGAGGATAATACATTTGGTTCTGAATCATACATGTAGTCCTCAATAATACAATATTAAAACTATAATTGGAACGTACAAATATAAGTAAACTCTACATACTACAGTGTCTGACACACTCACATGTAATCATAATATATACATACACACATACATACATAAATTATATTAAAACATACGTAAAATATACATGTAGATTTGGGAGACAGGAATGTGGTGGGGGTATCCAAGTTAGGTTTCTCAATTTGTTTGAGATTTGGCATAATCAGAAAGAAGAAATTTGTGAAGCGCGCTCTTAAAAGAATAGAGTGTTTATGTTTGTTTAATATCATTGGGAATTAGTCGTTTTGAATTTAGGCACATGAAGATTAGAGCAAGAAACAGATTGTGTGAATGGATATTGGAAGATGGAGTTAGGAGATCATTGATATATTTTGGAGCCATGCTATGAAAAGATTTATGTGACAAAATAGTCTTAAAGTATTATAATCTATAATTAAAAGGTAACCATTGTAAATTAACGAATAAATGTGAGGATGGATAGTATTTTCTTGTAATAATTCTAGAGGCTTGTTTTTGGAGTTGAATTATCTGGTCAAGATTAGTAGCATTGCAATTCCCCATATGGTACAACCATAATCAAACAAAGCAATATATATCCATTATAAAATAGTTTTAGCATAGATTCTGGCACACACGAAGACAGTCTGTTCAATAAGGCTATTCTGGAAGATACTGCAAAACACACGCGTTTTTTTAAATTTTCCCACGATAAATGCCTGTCAATAATCACACCTTAAAGTGTTTGGTTTCCGATGTTATTTAATTTAGTTCTGAACAAATATATTGATATCCTCTAATTTCTTTATTCCTTGCTTGGGGACCCGGGTGGCCAAGTGGTCTTAAGCGCTCGCCTTTACAGGTCACTGACATCTCACCTCTGTCTGCGTGGGTTCGAGTCTCTGCTCGGCCAACGTGGGTATGTGAGAAAGCTTGTCAGTAGCTTCCCGATGTTTTCCCAGGTCCTTCCTAGCACCAAATATACTAGCCGCCTGTCATGTGCTGACAGTCTGTTAAATAAGGCTATTCTGGAGGATACTGCAAAACAAACGCAGTTTCTTTGATTTTCCAACGATAAATGCCTGTCAATAATCACACCTAAAAGTGTTTGGTTTTCGATGTTATTTAATTTAGTTCCCTGAACAAATATATTGATATCCTCTAATTTCTTTATTCTTTGCTTGGGGCCCAGTGTGGCAAAGTGGTTTTAGGCGCTCGCCTTTACAGGTCACTGACATCTCACCTCTGTTTGCGTGGTTACGAGTCTCTGCTCGCCTAACGTGGGTATGTGAGAAAGCTTGCCAGTAGCTTCCCGTAGGTCGGTGGTTCTTTATGAGGTTTTCCCAGGTTCTTCCTCCACCAAATATACTGGCCGCCTGTCATGTGCTGATTAATGGTGTTAAACCCATACAAACCACTTATTCTTGCTCCAATTGTCATATAATGTGTTTTTTCTGTGTTTAATTGAATTTTGTTGGTTTTGAACGACAGTATAACAGCATCAACGTCCTGTTGTAACTTTTGCTCAAAAGAAGGGATTTTAGGCATGTAATGTTGTGCCATTCGCAAAAAGACCAGTTTCAGTGGCATCTATATGAAGAGGTAAATTATTTATGAAAAGGAGAAAGAGCAAATGGCCAAGAATAGAGCCTTGATGGACTCCACATTTGACGTATTGTAATAAACAAGAGATGGCTGACAGAATTAACATATTACCGTGCTTCAAGAATGTCCTATATATCATATGAGATATCAGCGCAAAAATTTGCTTAATAGAGGTTGTTTTTTTTACTATGGGTCTTTATCTTCGTCTATCAGAATGAACAGGTACTATGAAGCTATTCTATGTTTGCCCACGTGTCCTTATTTCTACATTAGCGCACATGTGTAGATACAATTTCCGTCCCTTTATCGACTATATTTTACCCACTTTCAACTAATTGCAATCTATGTAGTTTGTGCAAGAAAAGAGGGAGTTTTGTACGCTAAATTAGATCATAGCAAATTAGGTTACTGTATACATAAATGCATGAAACTTGTGTTCGACTTTAAGTTGTGTTTTTTCTTCTTTCTTTTCAAATGTGTCTACGGAGAATGCCACCAGTCGACTCAAATACAGTTTGCAGCTAATGAAATTGTGTCGTCAATGCATTAGGCATGGGATTTGTTAGGGCTCGGGTTACATCCGACCTTTCTTTTGTTGAGGACTTCAAAACTAATTTCACGTCTTACTTATATAAAAAGCTTGAATAAAATGCACCTAGCTCAGAAAGCAATAAAAAGTAATTAGAAGATTTGTCCCCCCCCAAAAAAAAAAAACAGTCGACATATCAGTACTGATTTTGTTTGTATTCATGCCTTCCAAAAGTACCTGAGTTTTCTAAAAATTAAGCACATAACTTTCTTTTTTTTTTGATTCCTGAAACATTTGCTATGCATATACAATCATGCATACATAGGAGATATAATGAGGGGGTGGGGGTTAATTTTAAAACAGGATAAACATGTTTTACTGACAAATCCACATTATACCTGATGATTTGCTGTGTTTGATGTAAATGTCTATAATCAATAAAGAGCTTAATCTACTGAGTCAATGTAACTATAATTATAGTGAAGAAAATATGATCATGTTTAATAATAACTAAGTCTTATTAAAACGAATTGTGCAAACTAGCGTAATTACATTCCAGCAACAACAAAAATATGAATTTAAATACAAGAACAAATTATGAAATACAGTTGATATGAATAACAAAAGGGAACGATGGACGGAAGAAATATATACATACGAAAAAGAAAGTAAAAAGAGAAAGTGACGAAAAATGTGTCCTAAAAACAACAAATAACACAAATGAATGTGAAAAATTGTGAAAAGAAATAATCAAATGTTGTGGGGGGTTTTTTTTCAATGTGAAAATATCTGCAATGAAGGGCACGAAATATATATAGAATGTAAATTGAAATGTATTATGCATTTAGCATTTTGTACTATGTATTTAGGCATTTTGTTGTTGTTTGTTTCAGATTTATATAGGTATACTGTATGATATGTGCTTCTCCATATAACAAAACATAGTTAAATATTTGTTCATTATCACTTTCAACAAGCTGATAATTTGGATGGAGGAGTGAATCTGGCGTTAAGGCAAAGTTAATTTTGTCCCTGGTGCCAGGAATTGACAGAACAGAAATGTTTAGTGCACATCTTTGTCTTGTATAAAGTGGACATTTGAGAAGAAATGTGTACCACATATACAATTTGCTGTTTTCTGCAGTTGGTCATGGAAGAGGTGAATGATAAAATTACTTATATTATTACCAAACTTACACTGTATACTATTATCAATTATATTACTGTTTGCTAGAAAGTTTGGTTTCTTATTAACAGTCCGACAAAGGTGTCTATTACAGCCGTGAGGGAAGGATGTAGCGTCAGTGGATTCATGATTAACTGCATCAATTATTAATGAGAAATAGCTATTTTCAAATGGCATTGTCCTTTGTTTGGGATACCTGAAATTGACATAGCGCACGTACTATGAATTTTGATTCGGATTATAAGAGACTAATATCTCATCTAAGTAACAAGGAGCTTCTCCAAAACCCACTGATGATTTTATATAAGAAAATTAGTATGTTATGATTTATTCTTTCAGATGGCGTTTGACAACTAACTTCTTCATATAGTATGGAGTATGGAATATCCCCTTCGATACCAGTTCTGATTCTAGCAGCTTCAAATTGTGTACATGCAAGGAGACACGATAGGTCCTTAGTGCATATGCACCAAACAAAGCTTGTATATTCTTGGATGGGTCAAATAAATGCTAATTACATTTTCTTAAAAAGAAATAGTATGTGAAGTTTATATTTATGATGTCGCAAGATGTTTAGTCGACTCGCTTCTTCGGGGAAGACATTATTTTTCTGCCATTTCAAGTTGCACCAGAGCTAAATATAACGCTAAGATGTGTATGACTTTCTTTGTTGTCAATGGTTACTTTATTAAGAAGGATGTCTGGCAGATGAATATTGCTTTTAGATTTTTTGTAGTGAAAATGACACTTTGGTTTTTGCAGGATTCATTAGAATACACAAAGAATTACCCAAATCACATACATTTAGTAAGTTTATATTGATATTATCACCGTATGACTGATGATTGTAGGCAAAAACAAATAAGCATTAGCAAATACTCTGTGTATGTACAATGAAACATTTTCAGTTATGTCACTTATGTTGAGAAGGAATATATATTATACTATTGTGATTTCATACCAAGATGTTTCAGATAACATTATGCTTTTAAATCCAAACAAACCTGCTGGACTTGACAAAATTAATCCAAGCTTTGTTAAAAGACTCAGAGACTCACTTCTCACTTGTTCTCCCACTTATACGGTAATTTAACAAATCAATTAAATTAAATTGTTTCTAACCAACTGGAAACTTTCCAACGTCAAACCAATACAAAGGTACTGGTACACCACAAGCCCCAAACAATTACAGACCTATATCAGTTATGTGTTCTCTTTGGAGAATATTTGAGAAAATCATATTTAAATATTTTTATAAGTACGAACGAGACTATTAGAATCTGAAAAAATCAATCAGGATTAAGACATAATGTTTGAACAGTAACCCATCTTGCAGAAATATATTATATCATAGTAGAGAACCTAGACAAGGCTGTTATTATTCAATTTCTATTTAGTGATCCAGGTAAGGTATTTAACAAAGTATGGCAATCTGGTCTTTGTTCAAACTTTAAAAAATATAGTATTTATGATACACATTATGATTGGATTTCTAACTATCTAGAGAGCAGACAGCAAAAAGGTTTTATGTGAAGGTTTTTAATTAACCCGGAAAGCAATCCAAGAAGGAGTTGCACAGAGATCTTTGCTTGGTCCATAACTATTCCTTCTCTACATAAATGACATAATTGAAGATGTTTCTGGATTGAAATTAACTCCCTTAGACAAAGGTTTGTCGTTGGTCTTTTCTACAGAAGTCCCAGTTTTCTTACTGAATATTGAAATAAATTAGAAGATACAATTGAAAATAAATCGGTGACTTCCAATTTGAATTTGCATTACCATGTGATTATAATCATGATCTACTAACATCATCCACAACAAGCCGCTTAAATACAGTCTTACCAAGATTTAAAATTACAAATGTAATAAATGAACCAACAGGAATTACTTCCCAGTCAAGAACTTGCATTGATCTTATCATTACAAATAACTTGTTCATGATTAATAATGTCTCAGTCAAACCACCCTTCCTTAGTGACCAATCTTCTATAATGTCAGAACTAGCATTCAAATCCTACAAGTGAATTTAAGAAATACCAATGGGATCACTAAAATGTGGATTGTGATGGACCAAAGATCAGCTTTGGAAAGCTTTGACGGGATCAATCTACTCACATTATATAGAATAGATGAAACCTACTCGACTGTGACTTCAGCATCAACCAATCTATGTGATTCTTATATACCTCATAAAACAATAACAATTGAGCCAAACGACAGAGAAAAAAGACTAATGGAATTAAATTAACTATGCAAAAATGATATAGAATACATTTCAAATGACAAATTCATATTCGCAGTGGACCAACTATAGTCTAAAATGTTGCTTGACAATCAATATAATTCGACAAAGCTACAATATCTTCAATAGTTAGAATCATCACTCCAACATAAGTATATCCGTTTATATTAATGGTAGCGCATGATAAAAAGCAGCACTAAATTCCAAACTTAGGATGAAAAACATCCTTCCTTATTATATAATGGTTGATTTTATATCTATCCACTAGGCATGGTAGAGGCACTGTGTAAACATGGAAATGGGTGCATTAGGAGGTGGGCACTGTGTACATAGGGAAATGGGTGCATTAGGAGATGGGCACTGTGTACATAGTGAAAAGCGTGCATTAGGAGGTGGGCACTGTGTACATAGGGAAAAGTGGGAACTTGGAGGCTTGTGATATGTACATAGGGAAATGGTGGGGGGACTATGAAGTGGGCAAGGTGTAAGTGGGGAAATGACGATAACAGGAGGTGGGAACTTTGTACAAAGGGAAATGTGGAGGGTGACTAGGAAGTGGACACGATATAAATGGGGAAATGGTGGAACCAGGAGGTGTGAATTATGTACATAGGGAAATGGAAAGGGGGGCTACGAGGTTGTTGTATTCAAGCTCTATATCAGTACTTAAAATATTTACAAAATGATCATTTAGTACTTCGGATATATATATATATATATATATATATATATATATATATATATATATATATATATATATATATATATATAACACCTCGGGTACCCCTGACTTTCGTTCTAATTGAAAAATTTGAATCATTGTCATTAATTTAGAGAAGGATCATAGAAAGCCAGGAGAGATATAGTCATACCTTAGCTAAGGAAATCGTACGTATATGAACGACTTTAGTACATACAAAGTATGTTATATCTAAAGAAACAAATGGTAATTCTTTTGTACAGTCCTTATGGCAGAATATAGAGACATAATAATGAACACAATTAATAATATGAAAAGCATACTAATATTATATTGCATCTAGATTTACAATCATGTATAGAGACTACATTCATAGGATTAATGCAGAGTAAACTATATAATTTCTTCTGAATACATATTTATACCATTTACAGGTTGGAGAGGGTGGCGATGATCGAAAGACTAAAACAAGATGAAACACACATTTTCGGTCGATTTGCATTTCCACCTCCCGTGTGAAAGACTTTGGACATTTACCTTCAAAAATATAACTATAGAGTTGGTACTCCACTCATTGTTCTGTAGAGCTACACATAAATAGCAAGTTTACTCTATCTGAAAGGGTTTCAAATTATAAAGCAGAAGGGATAAAGTCGGTACTTTGATCTAACCATGACAATGACGATACGACCTTGACTGTGGTACATGGAATATATTTTAGCAAAGATGAATAGTCTTGAAAAGTTACATTCCTCCACGTGAAAAAGCTACATAATCACAGAATACAAACGAAGGACCTAACTGAAGGTATGAATAACGTCCTCTAGTAATGGTACGTATTTCAAGCTCATCAGTTTATTCCGGATGACATAAAGTTAGTGAAAATTTTAAAAAAAAGGACAAGACCAACGCATGGATGACTGGACGGACGGATGGGCAGAAATGCGAATACCACGTTGCCCTCTTTTCGAGATGACAGCGAAGGTTCATGCGTATGGACACTACTAATTATCTAGGAATTTCTATAAGTTTAGCTCCATAGGAGCTCTCACAATATCTATATAAAACACTGAATGTATTCCAGTATTATTGTTCGTAAAAAAGTAATTGTTTGCTTTACTCAGTTCCTAGCAACGTCATATCATATTACAATGTCTCTAAAATCAGTCGACGTGTGGGCACCACACAGGTCTCAAAAGCCACACATGGGAAGACCATTATTGGCTCATTGCAGTCAAACTATTCTTCATGGTTTTCATCCATCTGTTAGCCAAACTGGGCGAAGTAGTCTTGAAAATGTACGATCTATGTCTCGCTTGAAAATTCAGTGCATATGTTCCTACAAAATATAAGAATGAAATCATGTCCCTGGGCCTATAATAGTACATTCTTAGATCTAAACATTCGCACTTCTTACTCGAAAATTGTGAAGTTATTTATCTTGTGAAAGTTATTTAACAATGATGATAAAAGGTATATGCTCTGATTGTTTTGGTTCAACATATTCATTTCTAGTCCATCAAATAGAAAATTAGAAAGACTTAAACAGTATAGTGAATTAAATAATACTTTGAGTCACTGGCACTAGAATTTACTTTGCGCGTGTGCCGAATATATATATATATATATATATATATATATATATATATATATATATATATATATATATATATATATATATATAATCTTGGTCTTTCATTATTACTAAAAAGAAATCACATACAAGCGATATTTATTGGTTTGAAAATATTAAGTCAAGATTTGTAATATTTCCTTTGACTGTTAGTATGCATAACATGTTTCACATGGGAGTTTTCACAAATCTTACTGAAAACAGTTGTTGAATGAAACTGAATAATCCAGTATAGCTGGTTATTTTATTGGACGTAAAGTCTGGTAATTTTGTCTAAAATGAAGGGTTTGAAATTGCATGAGTTATATTTTAGCGATTGTAGACTTAGTGAGGTTTTTATTTTAACAGGAATTATCAACATTATTTTGGTCACATAATTGATGGTTGTTTTTAAGTATACGTTGAATAACCCTCGACTAAATAATTCAATTGAGGACAGAACGAAATGACTTGTATCCCATTCAAGGAGGAAAACGCAGGAATAACAAACCAAGCAATCGGATTATGTCATTGGTTTGACACATTGTTAGAAACATAACGGTTCATGGTATTAAATTAATCTGAGCTTTTGGTTGGGATTCAAAACAAGAATGCTGCATACCCTTTTCTATAAAGAGATGCTTGATTGTCTCATGTGGGTTCACAGAGTTGTATGTCTATAGCAGTTGATAGGTTGCGCTACTTGAACCCTTTATCCGTGACAATGATTAATGAATTCTGCTGCACGTTCATGAAGTCATTTAATTTATTTATTATTCAATTATTGCACTAGTAGGAAAGATTGGGTGTCCCCTGCAAGAAAGAAACATTGACTTTTATATTGCTATAATAACAGTGCAGTCACTTTTACTAAGTATGTTCTGACTGGAGACCACCGAAGCATTATCATTTTCAAAAACTGGAGGATTGTTTCGTTGAATTTAATTTGAAAATTTCACGAAATTATAACCAACGCGGCCATACTTGTTTTTGCCAATACTAAATTTTGACGGGATTTAACTCCGCTATTGCAGCGACCGTTAAATCGCTAAAACATTCTCCATCACTAAAATAACCCGCGATACTTTGAAGATGTCATAATAACCCACCATTCATGGTTAGAAGTGTTATATTTTGTATGTCGTTGGAATCTAGAGCCCTCTCTTGTCGATATGATTTGTTTCTCCATCTTAGAAAGAAGTGTGATGCTGTGACCTCTAGCCTTACGACCACAGGGTTGTCCCAACCCTTAGAGGTCTGCTTTAGAAAAGAACCTTTAAAAAGACAATATAAAATAATGTAAATCAACGAATCTAATGGCAATGTTGGATTGTCTATCAGGGTTAATCGTTTATATGCAGGAGTTTTGAAATTCCTCTGTAAAATTTGAAAGTCGTGACTCTCCATACCATTTGGTAAGAATCTAAGACATTATAATAATAATATCCACGTTTTCTGCAACTAGTTATTCTAATTGGTGTCACCATCACTACCATCACCATCGTCATCATCATCATATACTTCTTCTTGCTAATATTGATGATTTATTTATGTTGCAGCAATAAATATATATTTGTCAGGCAAACATGAAGACTATACATGATAATTCAAATACTTGGTCATACATACACACGATCGAAATTCCCATAGATTTATATTTATTCCTGCATATCTTTAAGCCAGGTAACAGAAACAGTTAATGAAATATACATTAAAATAGATTTTCTAAAACCCACCTGTCAAAATTGGAAATAACGAGCCTTTATCGCCTTCGATATCTAGATTGTTGGTGAATTTGTTCAATTTTTCCGTCTCAATGACGTTTTTCCCTGTTCTTAGTGCCATGTTGTGCTTGTCACGACGAACTGTTTTCAGTACGTTTCGGTTGAAAGCATTTGTATCATTCAGAGAGTCAAAATGTGACAACTTATCACTCTCAGCATTGGCATCATTGTTCGATTTAATAGGCCGTGGTGAAACATGCTGGTTTTTCGCTGATTCGTTTTGTTGGGTGGAAATTGATTGATATGTGAGCTGCTTCTCATTGAATGAGGATTCAAGAACAAGTTTTGTCGTTCCTAATTCTGGCAAATTTCTAATATGAAGATTTGGAGACATGGTAATATGTTCAATTAACTCAATCATGAAGAGAGACAACCTATTTCCTACTTTTGCGTCGACGAAGACTTCATTATATGTGCATTCAAGATCAATAGTTTTGGAGTTTCTATCATATCTTATGGTGAAATGTGTTTCGTATGTGCCACTGATGTGGGCGATACCTAAAGGTTTTATCTCCTGTGCATCGTCTTGAATTTCGTAATAGTCCATATCTGTCATACCAGCCATGTTCAGACCGTGTCTCTCGACATTCCGAACCAGCGAGTCTTTCATCGCCTGTTTGATCATTAGATACGGATAGATGTTATTCTCTGTGGTCTCAGCAACTGAACGCGAATTTCCCGTTATGTATGAATCCAGGGAATCATCAGGATTGATGTGCGCCACCAATGGAAACGGGTTGATCAGCCGACTGATGATCTTTCTAAATTGTGGAATATGAACTCTCAAATCTACTCTTGTGATGATTGGAATAGACTTGCTTCCGGTCAGTAGATGCAAGAGTAGTTGGTACACTGATGCAAAGAACTGAAATAGTGTGATCTTTTTATTTTGAGTGAAGCTGACTATATTGTCTCCAACTCTGGATGGCAGTGTTATAGAGTGGTACCGGTCGTAGATACTATTGATGGGTTTGTAGGTTCCATCTCCGAATGTAATGGGCTCCAATGTGTCTGCCATATATTTCAACCAGAACTGCTGTAGCTCGTTGAGTCTTGGTTTCAGTGATCGTTTCAACGTTGACTGTATATTTGGGAATTTTGAGCTTTCCTCCATGTCCTCAATGTCTGTATTTTTCCATAACCGCTCGCCAAGATCAGCTAAATCCATCTTGATGATTCGAAAGGAATTAAGATCAAATACTATCTTATGTGCTACTAACCTAAGAATTATTTGGTTGCTGTTGCAAAGCCGAATAAATTTCACAGGCAATTCTTGGGTGATATCAATCTTGTAGTTCATTCTAGGATCTCTCTGTTCTGGAACTGTTGACAGGTCAATGTCATTGTCAAATCCAATTAATGAGTCTGAGCCTATGTTTCGTACCGAAACTATAGTGGGCTCGTACTTTCCCTCTGCTGATCGATGAAAAACAGTTCTCATTTGTGGATGTCGTTGATAGAGCATTTCGAGGAGTTTCCTTAGTCCTCTTGTCGGAATATGCGGCGCTACATCAAAATCAACAAGAATGAGAAACGTATGGTCACCAGGTCGTTGTTCATAGTCCTTAAGTATGACATCTTGGATATAAGTCACGTCCACCCTGTGGTATGCTGAGTCCCCTGCACCGGCTGTACTTGCTTCCACTACAGAGACAAACTCAGAAAGAATATCATCTGCAAGATCAGACATCGTTGTCTCTTCTGAAAGTAACTTCAAAATGGGTAACTCATAGCCAGTTATTTCCGCAATTCTGTTTACAAAGCTCATAGCGGCCATTGAATCGACGCCTAAGCTCATGAAATGAGTTTTCGGCTGCAGTGTTTCGACGTCAATCAAGAATACGTCCCCAGCAGTTTTATGAACTATACCCAAAACTACCTCTTTTTGCTCCTTTTCTGACATTTCACGAAGCGTCTTCAGGTCCAAGTCAGCAATTTTTGTTGATGCAGATGCTTGTGAGACCTGATTTATGAATTCAGGGGATATAACAGATTCAAATGTTGTCTTCCAGCTCTTGCTCGCACCCTGTATCAAGTTTTTGGTAAACTGTGGCCAAACAAATGAGTTGTATGTGATCTGCTGCACGTCCGTTGACAAAGCATGCAAAAGACATGATCTGATCTGTGTAACAGAAAGATTGTTGAAACCTTCTCTACGCATTTGCTCCTCGACTGCTGTTTTGTCCTTTGCCATACCGATGGCCAATGGCCCCCAGTTGATACTTTGTCCACATAGCCTTTTGGCCCGTCGGTAGTGAGCCAAAGAGTCCATAAACGCGTTCCCTGCTCCGTAGTTAGTTTGCCCTTTATTTCCTAAAACAGACACAACTGAAGAGTGCATAACAAAATAATCTAGCGGTAGGTTAGCGGTGCACATGTGTAAATTCCATGTCCCCATTACTTTGGGACAAAGAGGTCCTTCTAACTGTTTATCTGACATTTGAATCAACAAAGAGTCTGACAAAACTCCAGCCCCTTGGAAAACACCCTTGGTTTGTACATTTGGAAATTGCAGTTCTAAAGACTTTATAGCATTCTTGATGGATGTGGCATCTGTAATATCTACTTGCATGCTTACAATTTTGCAGTCATGTTTTTCTGTTACATCATTGATCATCTTCGACTGTGATGAATCTGGACCACGTCTAGAGAAGATAGCAATAACACCGGCTCCTTTCTCGGCAAGTAGGATAACAATTTCCCATCCCAATCCTGTCAATCCTCCAACAACGATGTAACAACCGTTTGACTTGAACAAAGCTTCATTTGTGCATTTTGACTTCAATTTCAAAACTCCATTTTTCAATGAAAGTGTCTGTGCCGGGATAGGTAAAACGGGACTTACCTCTGCAAAGTCACTTGTTGCAGACTTTCTGAAACTCCCAGCGTGTTGAGAAATAGTAGATATTTTGTCCTTAACTATGTGGGACGATCTAAGATAACTGTACTTTCTACTTATTTTATCTGACCGTTTAATCCAGCGGAATACCATGGGAAGGGAGTCCCGAAGATTGCATTGTGAGAAGATGCTCTCAGTTCCAAGTGCAACGATTTCAAGATCCTTGTATTTTCTCTGAATTAATCGCTGAAAGGGAACTGGTAGAAATTGGCGCAATGTGAGCAGCTGACGAACGTTACCAGTTTCGACAAATTTGTGAAACCATTCATGAGTCGATTTCAAATCAATGAGGTAAATTATTGCCATTGGCCTCAAATTTGCGCTCTTGTTAGTCTCCGTTGGAGTTAAAATCGTCACTGTTCGGTTGCAGAATGTGAAAAGACTTTCGACAACTTCCCGCAAATGCAAAGATTCCTCATCTATGATTGTGAAAATATCGATATTCTTTTTCAATTTCTTTGTTAATTCCCATAGGACAGTTGCGACCGTCATCAAACCTGGTCGATAACCCCGAAGCCTTTCAATTGGACAAGTGGCATAGCGCGGAACACGAACGTGTGTTCCAGTAATCAATGGATAGCATACAACAAGTTTCGTTCCCTCAGCAAAATTATCTGTTCCAACATTTAACCCTGTTTCATAGCCAACAGCCTCAAGGCTTAAAATTTGGTATTCGCACTTTTCCTCTTTGTTCCACACTTCTGCGCTGTCTGTATCTTGGTCTTCAGTCAGAGAATAGATTGTCTGATTATGAAGACATATTTCATCAAGGTGCACCATCACAAAGTCATCATTTTTTTCACCGCCTTTCTCTTGTGTGCAATTATCATTTACCTCTTCATCTGTTACTATTAAAAAGGGGTCATAAATTATGTCTGGACGAGATGATTTTAGCAAGGCCATGTGTCCACCATCCAGCTTACTAGCACTAGATTGCAACCTAAAGCTCTTTGCGTTGCAACGTGAAAACGTATTGTAATATAAGAGACCTCTTTGAATTGCAAGTTCTTCTGAAAATTCGAGTGGGAGTTCTCCAGAAGCAACAGCGGAGATCAAAGGACCAAGTTGATCCTTCCCCGATTTGATTGTCGGATTGATGTCAATTAAAGTAATGTTTTGCAGAAAGCCCATCTTCTTGGACAGCATTCCTTCCTTTTTGACAGATCTGGCTAGGCCCCACAATTCAGATCCATAAATATTAGATACTGATATCCCTGACGGTGTGATAGCTTGAGTTGCTTCCGTTACAATGAACAAAGGAACTAATTGCTGTCTCTCATGCATTAACTTTACTAGCTCCGCTAGCTGTTTGAAGGAAACTTTCAGTGTATTCAATACCACCTCACTGTCCTCAGTCGGTGACTCTAGTCTGTGTCCGGGTACAAATATCACTCCTCCTATGTCGTTTGAACCTTCATTCTCAAGAACATCACGAAAGAATGTTTTATCTACTTTCCGTGCGCTCATGTGGATTACTTTTAAGCTACCATTCACGGGAAGGTTTTCTATGTCATCCCCTACCTCGTAGTTACATGTCAATGCCAGAAAGTTTTTTTTCTGGCCATCTTTAGCAGCATCGATTACACTATCAGAGGACAATAGCTGCCAAGATTGCCAGAAGGCAAGGTCAGTGTCATCATTTTTTCCGTCACTGATTTTCTGAGTGTTGAAATTTTGATACTCGATAATAACATGGCCGTCGAAGGAAGTCAGAAGCGCATTGTAGTAACCTTCAGGGTAAACTTTGGTGTAGGCATACATTTTCTGCTGTAGGAATTGGTTGTATACGACATGCTTAACAGATTTAGGTAGTCTCATGTCATTGTTATTGCCTGTAGTGATAACACCTATCATCTGAAACATGGCGTCTAGCACTGCTGGATGGAGAATCGTTCGATTCAAATCCGCTGATAAGATTTCCGGTACTATTATTTCCGATAAACATTCATTAGTATTCCTCCATGTTCTAATGTTTAATGCTAGGGTATCTCCATAGGTCAAACCAAAATTCTCCAGGCTTTCATAAACGTCACATTCCTGAGTACAACGGTCCCGAATCGATTGCAAATCAATTGGTGCCCTTCTGGGTAGGGTCCTTTTGCCGATTGTTCCGGAGGTGACCAATGTATCTTTTTTTCTTACAAAGAACTGCACATTTTCGTCATTTTCGTCTTGTAAAGTTACAGATAGCTCCTGGCTTTTGCCATGAGAGGGTGAGACTGGATTATTGAATTCCAATGAGACCTCTACATTGTCTGGTGTGGTATGAAAAATCTGTGTTCCGATGAAGAATGCAGCTTCTGCATAGGTAGCACCTGGCACAAGCACTGTATCTTGTAACTTGTGATCGTACACAAAAGGTGTCGAAACTGGATCAATATGTATTTTGAAGTTCCATTTTCCTGTTGCTTGACTTATGAATGGATGTGCTCCAGAAGTAATAGTTCCCTCCCGACGCATCCTTGTGCTCTCTGGTTCAAAAAAACCTCGTATTCTATTGAAATGATATTTCGGAACATCCGTGACTATGCCTCGATTGCGTATTATTTTTTCCCATTCCACGTTTATTCCAGTTTCATAAAGTGATCCAAGAGACGTAAGAACAGTGCGTCTTTCGGCATTTTCTTTCATGGAACTAAGACAAAGTTTATCTGTAGATGGAAGGATACTTTTAATATGCGCGTAAAGCACAGGTTTGGGACCAATCTCTATAAATACATTTAGATAGTCCGACCTCGAAGATTGCTCAATCGCTTGGCTGAATTTTACGGGATGGCGAACATTTCTTGCCCAATAGGTAGATGTTGAAAGACTTTCGTCGACAATTTGTTTTCCAAGAACTGTTGAATAGTGCTCGATTGATGGAGAGTTTGTTCCTAATCCTGTTAAGATTTCTTTGATTTCGTTTTGGCAACCATCAACATGCTGGCTGTGATAGGCACAATTGACGTCAAGCACTTTGATAAACACGTTTTCTGACTTGCATTCATCTTTGATGCGTTCTTTAATTCTCTCAATTGCATCTGCATCGCCAGATAATGTGCAGGCATTTGGACTGCTGTATACAGCAATATTAACAGTTCCCTCCTCTTCCACACACATATCTTCAACAATGTTGACATTCACATTGCTGACCACCATCATTGTACCCCCTATCTTGTCGGCAAGGATTCTTGATCTGTGGTAGATTATTCTCACAGCATCTGCCAGACAAATAGCTCCCGACGCATATGCTGCAGCAACTTCCCCTACTGATTGACCAACAACAGCGTTTGGCTTGATTCCCCACGATCTCCACAGATGAAGAAGTCCAATCTGACAGGTGAAGATAGCCAAGTGTCCCTTGAAAGGATCATTTAAATCGGTCAAAGTTTCAAGTTTTTCAAGGATAGACCATTTTGTCATTGGGGTCAGAAGTATGTCCACTGCTGTCACTGCCTCACGAAATATAGGTTCAGACAATATCATTTCTCTACACATGCCATTCCATGTTGTCCCAACACCACAGAAAACAAAGATAAACCGAATCTTCTGAGCACGCAAAGGCTTCATTGTTTCGACAGTATTTAGAACAGTATCACAGCCAGTGATAACATCTTCTTTCTTGACTGCCAAAAATGAAGCCCTGTATAGGAAATGATCCCTTCTGCATGTCGAAGTATAGGACACATCAGCTAAGTTACAGCTTCCTTCTTTCTCAAAGAATGATTTCATGTGTTGAACACAACCACGGAGAGATACGCGGTCTGCAGCGGAGACACAAATCAAATGTGGTGCAATTACTTCCATATTTTGTTTAACCTCGCTGTTGGAAAGCTGAATTTGCTGAACGACAGAATGACTGTTTGTTCCACCAAACCCAAAGGAATTTATACATGCGACCCGGTGGCCTTTCTCATCAGGCTCCCAGATTTCATTCTCAAGGGGAACTCGAATGTCGTACTGATCGAATTTTATTTTGGGGTTGAAATTCTTTTTCTCTAAGTCAATATGTAAAGACCGAACAATAAGGCCGTGTTTCATCATAAGCAGAACTTTGATAACTCCAGCTACACCGGCACTGGCTTCAAGGTGACCTATGTTGCTTTTTACTGAACCCATGGGAGTTTTTCTCATTGCTCTTTTCTCCCCAGTGAAAAAGTTCCCTAATGCGTTAGCTTCTATAGGATCTCCAACCGGTGTGCCTGTTCCTGCATGAAGAATAGCATGCAATAAACAATATTCGTTCCCAAATTATAATCTTTTGTCTAATGTGTGATCATAATTATTTACTTTTAGTAAATATCGTTTAAAATATTAATGGTCCATTGGACAGGATACGAACGTGCAAAACCTATCTCAGCGAGTTTGTCAAACTTCAGTCACTTTCGTAGACAATTTTCACCAAATCGTCCTTTGGAGGTGTGGATTCAACTTGGCTTTTCTTCCTTTAAAGCCTTAGCATTATTAACCAAAATTGAAAGCAGACATATACAATCTTAAAAATGGAGCTAAACTTGATTGATACTGTAATGTTACTTTCTATCAATTCTGTAAGATTTGCAACAATAATTTACATTTCAGCATATTTCTTCAGTTGGGTTATTTTAACCCTTGATTTCATGTAATCACTGCTACAGAATGCATCAATTTAATCAATTAATCCTGGAATACTATAATTTATTCCAAGCATAAAATTAAATGGATTAGTTAATGAAAATAGATATTATCTAATGTAGACATATAGCATAGATATATATATGGCTATATAGAGAAAGATTGATATATAAGCATGATTCATTTTGAACTTGTTAATAAAACAAACTGCCCTGTCTGTGTGTTCTCGCCTCTTAGTAAACATTGCCTTGTTTGATCACTTTATTAATCACATGACGCCATCGATATGACTTTGCGTTACACATATTAGACTTTTGATATTTAATTTGTGATGTCATGACGTCATATAATGAAAACGCTTAATGTCTGAAGGACTTACACTTACGTCAAAGTCTTATGAATAAAATCAGTGATTTTTGTAAAAAGAAATAGAATTTCATATTTATACTGATTTTAAAAAAAATTTGAGCACCGACTTCAATCTTTTGCGTATGAGCACGACGATATAAATTTTAAAAAATGTGCATTAAATTAGTTCATTTTAATGAAGACGATTGCAAAATCCAAAATACCCTAAACATTTTAAACTAAGCCGATCTACTCCCCACCTCCCTCCACCAACAATCAACGCTATTTTCGAAATTAAGTCGTCCAATTGCTGAATCGGTTTGCTCAGAGAAAAAAAAACCTATTACGTAAGTTAAGCCGGCTCATATATTTAATTCATATCCTGTATTAATATATCTTAAAATATAGGGAGAGAAACTCATGTCTTCATAGAACAACGTCAAACGTTCTGCACCAAATGTGGATATTTTATTGTAAAATCCTTCATCAATTAAGATAGAACTGACATACTCTTCATCTATGCTTAATTTAAAAATATGAATTAAGAAAAAATATATCGTATTCTTATCGCATACAGATACAATTCCAAACGCTCAAGTGATATTGATCTGGAATCGTTTGTACTTTGGTTAATTCTGGAACTTCTTTCCTTTCCCAAACATGTTTTAAATGGAAACTAACAAATCCTTGTTCCAACATATTACATTTCAGTTGCATATTTTTCCAAGCACTTTGTGCGGTCGTCTGAGACATCGTCTAGCAACTGCAGCTTACGGCGAAGTTTCCACACAACTTCCTATGCATTGAGAACATTCTGATGCCGCGGAGACTGAAGAAACACTAACGGCCATAGAAAAAGACGTCGATAGATTTGAGGAGATTGTATTTGATTTTCAAAGCAACAGCAAAATACTGATTCACTCGAGCAATGCCCCATCCAATGTGTGCCAAAAAAAAAAAAAAAAATACAATAAAAAAATTATGACCCTGTACTAGTCAGAATCTTGTAATTACTGGATGTTCAGTTTGTAACGAGAGGGGTAGAATTTCACAACAGACTGACCCCAAATTCTTAAAATTTTAAACTGATGAATCTAACATGGAGTACACCACTCTAAGATATAAGACAATTCAATAAATAAGCAAGCTTGTTTGATCACAACGTTGAAAAAACACAAGAGAAGCAAATATATTCAATTGGCACAAGCACCTGGCCAGTAAAATCCGTAAAGTTCTTCCATGAGAAATCTGACAAGACATACAAATTCCGATTGATATACTGCAGCATAGAGGGGCTAACATCAGTTGACAAATGGTATACACATGAACCTGTAAAACCAGATCAATTCTCCTCATTCAAGCCAGACATTTGCAACATTGCAAGAGTCCAACGTTACACTCACTCAGCAAAACCAATTCAAGATATGAGTGATCTTGGGTTTTGATACCAAAAGATTTTATGTATGACAGACCAAAAGGTTGAGGAGTCTCTGAAACGTTACATTTGAAGAGCTAGCAATGAAGAAATCCAATTGATCAGTTATGATTTGGAAAATATGGCTACTGGTGGTCAACATTTGTCTCTATCTACTCATTACATCAACCCCCATCTAACTTCAACACAGAATATGCAACCGCATGTCAAATATCCGAATAGAAGTTTAAACAATGTAATAGCAATGCTTTTCATGAATTCCAACACTGAACTATGTAACCAAGTAAAGCATGTGGCATGCTTTGCGAGAAACTCTATCCTCAACAACTGCACATTTCATCCCACATTTAAATAAAAATAAATGGACCTAAAGGATGTTCGCGCTACTTATATGACATACAGTTAAGTTGCTGCAGTTGTCGTGTACAAATAATTAAATAATTCCTCTTGTTTGGAAATGGATTACTTCCTCTTGTTCATGTTTCTCTTTTGTTCATTGATAAGTTAATAATTTACGGCATTTTTGCTTCGACATTGCGTTTGCAAAATAAATCAGTTGTTTTTATTCAGGGTCATGGCCATATGACTTAAGAGCAGCGGATCTTACTAACAGTGGACACGAGGTGTATTTAGTTATTTTTTTATTTTTTAGGGTAGATGGGGTCGGAAGGGGGAGATCGAAGTGAGTAGAACACAATAACAACGAATGATAAACAGGTAAAGCATGGAATTGCAAGTCTTTGTGACTCTCATCCGCTCCTGTGTTGTGATGCTGTACAAGCTATGTATTCTGGCGCCACGTGAAGAGGTTCATGAAGGAAAACTACGTGCTACCTAATATACATTAGTTTGAATGGAATCTGGTGACATGACGACAGAAATGAGGAAAACTGGAATTATATGGATTATAATCATGATTGGGTCTTTATCGAAGTATAAATGTTACCTAATCATCCACAAAGTTAACATAAAATCCTCCGTACTGTATTTCATCTGTGAATGATTAGGTACAATTCCGACAAATACCGAAACATGATGGTTATTCCTATAGTAATTTAAGGCACACTGAAACCTTTTCCTCTTCGTCTTCTGGATGATTATGCGATTATACGCCTACATTTAAAATAAACTCTCCTATGAAACAAGCCAATAAAAAATTACTTTATTAAAATATAAGTGCTTGTTTTGATTTTTTAGAGTATCTGTATAAACAATAGAACTATCCTGTAGGCAATTGTTTCAGCACAATCTAACTTTGAAGGGAATTGTCTTTCTTCTCAAAAGCTCATTTGTTGCCTGTTTTCCCTTTTTGATTCACGCTCAGTTCAATAAGTGTTATAATGTCAAAGATATATTTTTACATATTCTTTCTTTATTTGGATGTGTATGAATAAGAACATCGCATATTAAATATTGATATGAAAATATATACCTATAAATTGTCGCGTTTATATTCGCAAAGATGACAAGGTAAAGAAGCAAAAAGGAAAACATATAGCGAAATAAACAAGAAAATAGACAATAAACTGTAAATCGCGACTAACAAGAACAAATACTCGTACAAAGGAAATTTTGCAACACATTTTTAAACGTCACATTTTTAAAAATAACAAATCTGATTTAACTTTGTTTTCTAAATCAACTAACTACCCACTGTAGCTCTGTATTTTAGCGTACATTTGTCTACATAAATAATGAATAGAGCCGTACAGATATTAATGTATTAGTATCGAAAGCGATTAAAAATGCATTTTAAAGCATGGAAAATTATCAAAGATTTCTGAAAGGGCTACTTGATAAGGGCAAAACACAGATGGAGTTTCCATCCTTGAGGGTTGAAGAAACCACAAACAAACATAACAAACCGTGAGCTTCAATATACTGTATCTTTGATTTGTCAATGTCTTGTCCTTCGTATACTGTTCTCAGAAGTTCCACCTGCTGTTGCTCTGAAGGAGCTGTAATCGGATGCATTGTGGAACCATCCTGGTTGCATCCGGTTGTAATTATTGCCCAGATCTTCCTGTCCTTCTTTAGAGCCTAGATAAATTGCACATTATTACCTAGTAAGTTATCTTGACTACAGGTATTTTTAAATAGCATAATGAGACATACAGAGGTAAAGGTTGAAATGAAGGTAAAGTCTAGATTTTCTCAATAGATATATAAACATTTCATTAACAGATTATGTATATCGTTGGATTCTTGTAAAATGCAGAAGAATTCAAACGTAAAGCAATTAGTAGAAAGATGTCGATGGATATATGTGCTGTTGATACATGTTATTGATTACAGTAACCACAGATATGAAATTGTCTTTTATTAAACCATCGCTGTTGTTCATGACTACTACCAATAGTTATAAATTAAGTTTGTAGTTCTACAGAAAGAAAGTTTCATTTATCGGAAATGAATCAAATTTTACTATTTACACTTTTTTCTGTTATCACATGATAAGGTTTATTGATATACGTTTAAAATCACTTCGGGAGGACTAACATCAAAGTCTTTTTAGCAAAGAAAGGCGTATGAAAAATCGATTATGTTTGAAAGAATAAAATGTATCATTAAGACGAAATAGCTACGAATTTTAATTAAGGTTTGTGCAGTAATAATAGAAGCGAAATTACAGGTTCATATATAATCAATAGACACTGTCGATGAATTTCGTTCAAAAGAAATAAATGCAATGTATTGATCATGTACAAACTACATAAATATTTCTCATATCAACTGACTTTTTTTTTCCTTTCGTAAATTGTGTCGCAACTATTCAATTCATGTTAAAAAATCAAACATTAACGTGACTAAACAGATATAATTTTAACACATACGAGAATGTCATACTGTGAATCCACTATTGTTTCTTTATTTCATTGTTGCTACAACAGCAGATTTCAAGATATTACTAACAATGATTCATCTTTGAAGACAAAAGTACCGTTTCTGTAATCCATGTATTTTATGTACCGACCAAAATGCCAGCTTTTGTACCGTCCAGAATGCCAGTTTATGTACCGACCAAAATGCCAGTTTATGTTCCGACCAAAATGACAGATTGTGTCAGTTTATGTACGGACCAAAATGCCAGTTTATGTACGGACCAAAATGACAGTTTATGTATGGAAAACAATGCTAGTGTTTTGCAAAACCAGGAAAATGATAAGCAATAAAATAGTGAAATCGCCGTATTATCTATTTCAATAGACAAGGACTATATTGTGTAGTTGTGCATAATTTAGGATATAATAATCATGCTGTATTTAGGTGTAATTCACTTGATTGAGAAATATTTAAACAAATACGGTAATATTCCACTTAACTACAAATCGGTCAAAATATATTGCATAGGTAATGGAATGTAAAACTAAACTTAGACCCTAGTATAGGAAAGTTAAATCCGATGCATCCATGTCAATACGCTGCATCAATATAAAGCTGGAGGCGGACATTAGATTATTAGAATCATATTTGTCGTCATGTTCTGAAAAGCTCGGTTACATATAAATGCAATATTTCTAATGACATTTACCCTCTTAGACTTAATATGGACAAATATTAATATAAAAATATTTAGTCACTGTATTTATATCTATAAATTACGAAACTCGGGCTGGCATATACTTTGTCTGAAAAATTTTAACTTTAACAAAGGACTTGTCACTTGATGCAAATTTGAACGTTATTATGAATTGCACTGATATAATACATGACTATATTATATCATAAAAGCAATAACTATAAAAAAAGAAGATAAACGAAAGCCCTAAATGTCTTCTATCATGTACTCTTTAACATCAGTAACGAGTATTACCGTATCTAGTTTTTGTAGAATTACTACTCCGCATCCTTCACCTCTGGCATATCCGTCTGCCATGTCTGAAAACGCATGACACTGACCTTTGGCAGACATCATCCGTGCTTTACATAGTGCTATGAATGTTTCTGGGTATAAGATGCTAGTGACACCTCCACAAATTGCCATCTGGGTTTCACCTATCAACAACAATAGAATATGTATAATATGAAGAGAAGCAAGACTTTGCATGCGTACAGTGGAATTTCCTATTTTACCTAAAACTCTAACAATCAGACCAACACTAAATGTTACTAATTTATTGTATTGTTGTTGTTTGTCTTCTTGATGGCGTCATTTGCCCGCTAATGTGTTGTGGGTAGTAGTTTATAAATGGATAGGACTGGATCATTATTATTTTGAGTGTTCGTACATCCCGTATAAGGGATTCGATAGCATTACAAAATCAGACTTATAGAACTGCTGCTACAGCAATATAATATTATACAAAAATATATCAGAGTTGGATGAATCACATTGCTGTGTTTGTACATCCCGTATTAGGTTATGAGAACATTACAAATCAAATCTAAAATTTGCGAGATCAGCCACTCGACATACTACTTTCTTGATTATAAATAAATTAAAAATTACTAGACCATTAAGACAACGAGAACAATTAGCGAACAGCATAGTCTGTGCAAAGAACATCATTAATTTGTTGGGTTTTTTTTCTTTTTTCTCTCACAAAATATAAACAATGGCACAATGCTAAATTGTGATAAATTCAACTGTTTAATGAAAATAATGTAAATATAAATTTATGAGTTTAACATAAAGCAACAATGTAGGTATAAACAGATAATGATTGTTTATTTTGCAAGTTTTGAACATTATAAAAGTATTGTCCATAGTTAACTGTGTTACAAAATAACACCCATATTACACTCTTCTATAAAAGGTGAAGATTTTTAAATTATAGTTAATAAAAGTAACATTGAAATAAGCAACAACAACTTTGAAACAGTGCAATACGAAGATGGAATAAATTACGTATTTGATGTTGATAACTACAGAGATTTGTATACAGCTAAATTTACGGTAGAACTTGAAGATTGGGTAAACTCTACGATGTCAATCTACAGTGATTCAACAAAAACAGAGATAACATTTCTGGATAATACGCAGTAATGTAAGTGCACAAACTGCATATAGAATGAACGGAAATTTTGTTTTCATTTTTAAATTTTAATTTTTTTAATTTCAAAAACATATAGACGCTATAAACTAATAATATCCATACCTTTATCTAACTGGCACGTTCCGGTCATATGCCACGTGACTTTTTTGTCAGCGTCATGAACCATGGACGCACTTCCATAAATAAGTAAACTTACACACGCTCGGAAAAAAGGTAATTCTGAACTAATGTGCATGAATGCCCAAAATTTTATAACGATGATTAAATGAAGTATATATAGTTGAACACTTTCTATGGTTATTTGAATAGATTCTCACAATATTATAACGAACGCGTTAAAATTCATGTTAAGTCCACGAAATATGGCTGTTCTAGGATATTATACATTACTATAGATACTAGCAATCCAGCATGGTCATGATATCGTACATGACTATAGATACTAAAAATGAGCATGGTCATGATATTATACATTACTATAGATACTAAACATCCAGCATGGTCATGATATTATACATTACTATAGATACCAAACATACAGTATGGTCACGATATTATACATTACTATAGATACTAGACATCCAGCATGGTCATGATATTATACATTAATATAGATATTAGACATTCCGCATGATCATAATATTATACATTACTATAGATACTAGCAATCCAGCATGGTCATGATATTATACATTACTATAGATACTAGACATCCAGCATGGTCATGTTTTTATACATTGCTACAGATATCAGTGATCCAGCATGGACATAATATTATACAGATACTAGCGGAAGTATTCTTCTGGTCAATAGTCAGTTTTATGTCTGATTGGAAACATGTCTGGAACGAAACACACATATTTATGGGGTTCAAGTGACTAAGCAGGTGGCGAGAGCTCATCAGTAATGTTTTTTGACTTTCTGTTGCGTCGTAAATCTTAGCCTGTGTTTCTCTATGGGGAATGCTTAGCAGCTGTGCTAGTAATTGTTAAATTATTTACAATAAAAAGTCTGTGGTCCAGTTTTTCGTTTTAATTTGTGAAATGCTAAAGTATGGCTGGTCAAATCATTTTTTAAATTTATGAATTACTCAAATCTAGTTATTTAATATTTAAAATTAGTAATTACTCAAGTCAAGTTATTTATAATTAACAAATTAGTAATAATTTTTTAATTTGTGAAATAATATCCTCAAATCAACCTTCATTGAGTCTTCGCCGTCTGATTGGTATAGTTTGATTTTAAATGTTTTTGTATCTCTGTACGGGATCTCCGACACAAAAATACGTTTGATCCAGCTCTCATATATTAAAAATATATAATTTTTGTCTTGCTGGTCAGGTACATATTTAAGTTTGATATTTAATGTTCTCGTAATGTCTAGCGTACGGGATGAACAAATAGAAAACTGAATTGTTCATCTCTGTTCATTTGTAAACTAATGCTGGTGAGGTCTTTTCCTTGGGATCATTTAGATAAGTTTGCATTGATTTTAGAGAAATCAAGTTAAATTATTAATTATCTCTGACATTGGTGTGCATTAGATCTCCTCTAGAATTCCAACTTTGTTTGATATGAAATTATAATGATGACCAAAGATGATCATTCTGGTACAAGAATTAGGTTGTTTTATTAATTTCACTTTAAAGTAGGCAAACGTAGGAATATTTGCTAAACTTTTCCTGAACTGTGTGCACACCGCATGAGCTTAGAGGTATTAAAAGCAAATCGTGTGTGACATATGCATTAGGTATTCACCTGATCGTATGGACTGTATTCCAAGATGAATGGCAACCAAGGACGATGAGCAGGCGGTATCGATAGTCATGCTGGGCCCAAGTAAGTTATACACGTAGGACACTCTGGCTGATATGATGCTTGAATGCATCCCGGTAACCGTGTAGTTGGCATCCCTCTCCCTTTCATGAGTTTTACCGACCTTGAAATCGTCATAGAGGGCCATCTTATAGTCGTCGTTCATGCATCCTTATTCAAATAAATGCCGAGGTGCTTGTTAAAAGTTCAAGAAACATCCAAAATATATTATATTACTTATTTCTAATTCTGAACTCTAGAATCCGATTTGCTATCCATCAATTGTCTTCAAGCTTTACAGTCATGTATTGTTTTCATTTGTAAAAAAGATAAAATATAACGATCTATTAAGACAAACTCACTACCGGAACTCACTGCACTAGACAGTCATATATGTCAAATCAATAATCTGCACACTTTCCATTCATTTTGTGTTTTCATATTAAAAATAAGGCTGAGTGCTTTGTGCAAACTTTTGACTGATGTCGTGAAAAATATAACTATCTATCAAGATGAACTCACTCCCCTAGACAGTCATAAA